>CAMXCT020000178.1:275922-293889 GCA_947184155.2 Cladocopium goreaui
CAGGTGCCTGCCCACTGCCACCGACGGCTTCACTGTAAGCTGACGAAAACAAGCTGGACTCAGGGTTTGTCATTTCTTTTTCAAGCAATGCAAGCAGCCGGTCTTCAAGAAGGCGTTGGTGCTCCGGGTTGAAGGCAACTCCTACATACCCTACCAGATTTCATAAGGCTGCCCAAGCCATGCGGCCGTCCAGAGGTGTCAGATCGATAATGATCTTCGCGAAAAAGTCATGGATCAACTCGTCGCAGAGCTCATAGGGTGGACTGTGGTATAGCAAACTGGCTCCAAGACCGAACCAGTCTGTGAGGTTATATTCCAGGCCGAAACAGCCTGTGATTGCAGGCCGAGGCAGCCTGGAACGTTTCACGGTTTAAGCCGAAACAGCTTTTACACACGGAAAAGCTTGTGAGCCGAAAACAACGAGAAACGACTTGAGTGAAGCTTCTAAGGAGGGGGCTAACAGTTCTCTCCTTAGACTGACAGCAGCGAAGTGTGTAAGGAGAGGGCTGTGAGAGGACTATTCGAAAAAGGTTGTTTTGCCCTAAGGAATTTTATTCAATAGTCCTCTCACAGCCCTCTTCTTACACAGCTCACTGACGAAGGCCCAAGGCAGCCAGGGTGGCCGAAACAGCCAAGCTCAGGCAACATGACGACCTGTGACGACCTCTCCTTACACAGCAGGTTTTTGGTTAAACATGCTGTGTAAGGAGAGGTCATTTCGTCCTCTCCTTACACAGGTAGAGGACGTCCCCGATGCTCGGTTGGAGAGGACAAACAGAGGACAACAGCTTGTAAAACCGAAACACTTAGTAGTATTACACATTCGTCCTCTATTCGTCCTCTCCTTACACAGCTAGGGGACGTCCCCGACCTTCGGTTGGAGAGGGCAAATCGCCCTTTCCTTAGGATAGGGTTTTTGATTATACCCCTTAGGAGGTTAGGGGACGTCCCCGAATTAGAGTCTTAGGAGGTTGAGGGATGTCCCCGAATTACCCCTTAGGAGGTTACGGGACGTCCCCGAATTAGAGTCTTAGGAGGTTAGGGGATGTCCCCGAATTACCCCTTAGGAGGTTAGGGGACGTCCCCGAATTAGAGTCTTAGGAGGTTAGGGGATGTCCCCGAATTAGGGTCTTATAGTCTTAAGAGGTTACATCCCTGTAATTCTTAAGATGATTTTTAAACATATGTCAAAATCCTTTATATGACATAAAAAAGAAAAATATCCCCCTTACCAGGTTAAAGGACGTTTGAATAGTAGACATGTTACATATTTTCCCCTTTTAGGATTCAAATACTCTTTGGTGGTTTCAAAGTCTCTTCCACAACCTGGTCCCAAGAAGGCCACAGCAGCCACTATTTTCTAAGAGACAGTCTGTCTTCTCGAAACCCTTGCTGGCCGAAACAGCCAGGCGATTTGGCCGAAGCAGCCAAGCTTCTGTGGCTGAAGCAACCACTTTTTTCAAAAGAAAGTTTCGGGCAGGCCGAAGCAGCCTGGCAACGAGCAGGCCGAAGCAGCCTGGCGACGAGCAGGCCGAAGCTTCCTGACTATGCCCTTAATCTCAAGCCTCGGCCGCAGCAGCTTGGGTGAGTTGAAATACCCAGGTGGCTCCTGAGAAGTGTCCAATCCTCAATCGATTGTCCACTTCTGACCTCAAGTTTGGCAGCATTGGCTGATTGTCTTCTGTATTCAAACTCAAGTGTGCTGACCTTAATATTTCACAGCTTGCCATTTCATCTGCTGCTGCATCAGCAGCGAGTGCCACAACTCTTGACCGCAGGTGTTTAAAAAGATTTTTCTTCAAACGCCCAGGATTCTGACTAAGAGGAGCCATATAAAATCTAGAGCAAGCACGCTTCATGACTGCCCATGTGGCTAAGGAGACATTGTCAGCTCCTGTTCCAGCTTGCCTTGCTTGGCCTAAAAAGCCACTTCGAGTTGAAGTCTGGGGCCACAGCCATGAATCGTATGGCCAACCGCCCATGGCGCTCATCCCGCATCAAAGAAATGTGAGAAGATTTCGCAATGAACTTTTGGTCCAAAGCTTTTAACCCTTCTGCCAAACACCATGCCATTTGCAGCTCTTTTTGCGTCAATGATCTTTTCTCGCCAAAGCACTCCATCAGCTCTTGAAACTGACTCAATGACAGGGCTGCATCGGGACTGGGACCAACACAGCCCCCTTCCTTCAACCATTCCTTCGCCGCTGCCTTGTGCGCCTTGCTTTTATGGTGCTTCATCAAATTGCAGTTCTGCAGTTGGCCCTTCTTGGTCATTGAATAAGAAGCGAAAGGGTTGGAAACCCCAGTTTCCTTGCACACTTTACAACCAACACCCCAAGGTTGCTGCTTCTCATCCAACCATGACCCTAGCTCTGGCTGGCCATCTGAGACGGAACATGTTACACCATTTTTTGCCCGAACTGCGCCATCTGAATTTGGCCCCGGTTTCCAAGCTTGACATTGCTGCCGTGGCCGAAGCAGCCACTAAAATGGCCGAGCCAGCCAGTACCGCGGCCGAAACAGCCACAATGGAGCAGCGCATCTTAACCATTGAGCCAAAAGAAAACGAGAAAAGAAAATAACCATGACATTTGTTAAAATATCTAGCAGGGCGTCTATACGAGAAATGTCCTTCTGTGGACATCGCCAGGCAGAGAACAGAAAAGCTGTCCCACAATAAGTGTGTCAGAAGAAAAATGTGTCATATACCACAACTAAGGAAAATTGAGCTGAGAATTCTAGTAGAACGCATGTGGCATGGTTTTAAAAGTCATGAAGGTTTTTGTAACAAAGTCTGAAAGTACAAAACGACGAGTTCTGAAAATAGCTTAATTTTGAAAAACCAAAACGAGAAAATATCTCCAAAGCCCCAATTTTTTTTGTAATACCGTAATACGCTTAAGTGGATGCAAGCAATGTGAGCAGCCAAGGGGTCGGATGTACGCCCTGGCGTCCCTTGGTCTCCGCCTCGTTTGCGTGGCAGGCGTGGGACAATGTGCACTGCCAAGGGGTCGGATGTACGCCCTGGCGTCCCTTGGTCTCCGCCTCTTTTGCGTGGCAGGCGTGGGACAATGTGCACTGCCAAGGGGTCGGATGTACGCCCTGGCGTCCCTTGGTCTCCGTTTCGTTTGCGTGGCAGGCGTGGGACAATGTGCACTGCCAAGGGGTCGGATGTACGCCCTGGCGTCCCTTGGTCTCCGCTTCGTTTGCGTGGCAGGCGTGGGACAATGTGCACTGCCAAGGGGTCGGATGTACGCCCTGGCGTCCCTTGGTCTCCGCCTCTTTTGCGTGGCAGGCGTGGGACAATGTGCACTGCCAAGGGGTCGGATGTACGCCCTGGCGTCCCTTGGTCTCCGCCTCGTTTGCGTGGCAGGCGTGGGACCATGTGCACCGCCAAGGGGTCGGATGTACGCCCTGGCGTCCCTTGGTCTCCGCCTCGTTTGCGTGGCAGGCGTGGGACAATGTGCACCGCCAAGGGGTCGGATGTACGCCCTGGCGTCCCTTGGTCTCCGCTCATTTGCGTGGGTTTGCGTTCACTCACACACTCATCATCATCATCATCATCATCATCATCATCATCATCATCATCATCATCATCATCATCATCATCATCATCATCATGTGCCAGCGATGTTTACCAGCCACAGGGCATGCAGAAAGAGGTCACAAAATGTGCGGCTGCGCTCGAAAGAGTGCAGAACATTACTTTGGTCAGCGGAAGTATGGTGAGCACACCATCGTTTTGATAGTGTGTCGGAAAAAAAAACATCAGAGCCTGGTGGAACTCGATGAAAGCGAAGCAACTTACTCACAAACAACTTACCCTACGTACATACATACATAGATACCTAAATACATACATACCTACCTGCCTACCTACCTACCTACATACATACCACCATCGTCCCTCCATCACTCTTATCCTTCCTCTTCCCTTCTCGCTTTCTGTGCTCCGTCTAAGTCTGTTTCTTCACTGAGGTCGATGCCTTCGTCCTTACCAAACGGTTCGGCTTCGGTCGAGCCGACACCACGTTGGCCGGTGGTGGGGACGTTAATGGGAGGCTTCACACTCACTCACACTCACTCACATTCACTCACACTCACTCACACTCACTCACACTCACTCACATTCACTCACATTCACTCACTCACTCACCCACCTACCTCACCTACCTCACCTACCTCACCTACCTCACCTACCTCACCTACCTCACCTACCTCACCTACCTCACCTACCTCACCACCTACCTCACCTACCTCACCTACCGCACTCACTCACTCACCCACTCACTCACTTCACTTCACTTCACTTCACTTCACTTCACTTCACTTCACTTCACTTCACTTCACTTCACTTCACTTCACTTCACTTCACTCACTTCACTCACTTCACTCACTCTCACATCCCTCACTCACACACACCACACTCGCATCACTCACTCACACTCTCACTCACTCACTGTACATGAACATACATACATACACACAAACTCACCCACCATCACCGCTCCATCACTCTTATACTTCCTCTTCCCTTCTTGCTCTTCTATGGTCAGTCTAAGTCTAAAGAAGTTGGTAACATGTGGGGTTATCCGGTCCTTTAATTTTTGCAGGGTATCTGGCTGATTGGCCATGTAGTAATCAACTATTTGATATTTTCAGCTATAGTGAATTATAGATGGCGGATAAAAATGGGTAGTATCAACTATACCAATAGCAAACAAACGATAGCAATAGAATAACCATTTGTTCGATATCTTTTAGCAACTAACTATTGGAGATTGTATATATATATATGGGCTTGATATAATATCTATATGATATGAACATGATCCAATGATACCCAGTTGATTGTATCATCTAATAATATATGTATATGTGATATGAGTGCTATTGGATATTATTATTGGATATCAAATGGCTTATGTAGCAATCATTGGTAATCAACTATATGACATTGTGTGGATATATACATATATATATATATATATATCCACCATGGTTTCTGAGGGGTGTACAAAATACGAACTGAGGAAGGGATTTTTCAGGGGAAAGAGGTTTTTTTCAACATAGGGATGCAGGTCGGAATGGATAAACACACACATATATTGAATGGATGATATTGTCAGGATAATATATGTATCCGTGTAGTTTGTTGATATACGGATATATGGATATATTCAGAATGTTTTTTCCGGATATCCATAATATACTCCTCTTAATGAGGGTTTCATGGAACATTACTAAGGAGAATATTAGGATATCAGGATTTTTGATGGGGCAACCTTTGGGAGAATAGATCTGGTAGGATTTGGTCATAGGTCCATGGGGCACCTCCAAAATCCACCATGGCACAGCGATTTCTTGGACTGCCCTGGGTTAAACTACCCTCTGGTAAACTAACGTAACTATGGAAAGATCCACCATTTTGAAATGCATACTGGGCCCTTCACCCTTCAAACAGCGCAACCTTAAGGGGGGGCTTAAGGGGTACCTTAAGGGGGGGCTTAAGGGGGGTCCAGTACCCCTTGGTGGAAGTGGCTTTTAGGGGGGGCATTGAAAGGTACCTTAAGTGGGGCTTAACAAAGGGGGGGGCTTAAACAAGGGGGGGGCCCTTAAGGGGGGGGCTTCCTAGGCCTTCATCATATCAGGGGGGCTTAAAGTGGGTGTTCTTAATGGGAACCTTAAGGGGGGTCTTCTTCAGGGGGGGCTTAAGGGTGGGCTTAAGAGGGGGGAGAGGCTTCAGGCTTAAAGGGGGGGGGCTTAAGGGGGGAAGGCTTAAGGCTTAAGGGGGGGGGCTTAAGGGGGGGCTTAAGGCTGAAGGCTTGAAGGGGCAGGAAGGATCCAAAGACTAAAATTGATAGTACCCTTCATCTTCAAAAGGCTTGAAGGGGGGCTTGAAGGGGGGCTTCAAGGTGGGCTTCAAGGGGGCTTCAAAGGGGCTTCAAGGGGGCTTCAAGGGGCCTAACCATCATGAAGGCTTCAGAAAGCACGAAGGGGCTTGAAGGGGGCTTGAAGGGGGCACGAAGGCGGCTTGAAGGGGGCTTGCAGGTCGAGACCTTCAAGGGGGCTTCAAGGGGGCTTCAAGGGGGCTTCAAGGGGGCTTCAAGGTGAAGGGGCTTGCAGGGGGCTTGAAGGGGGCTTGAAGGGGGCGCGATGGTTTCTTTGTACCCACAACAGCAAAGAGGGACTTTTTTTGCCCTGGAGAGACACCGAGAAGGCGTTCCTTGCTGACTTGGCGGGAGATCGGGAAGGCGTTTCCAGCTGGTGCGAAGGCCACAGATGGTCGTATTTTTAGGCACCGCGCTTTTGTTGGCGGCCCTGTCTGGATGTGGAAACAGCAGGGAAGACACTCCTTGCAGCTGCCAGAACCTGAGAGGGTCGTATTTCTAGGCACCGCGCTCTTCTTGGGTCCCTTTTTGGTCCGGAGAGAAACCGAGAAAGCGTTCCTTGCAGCTGCCAAACCCAAAGATGGGCGGGTCAGGGTTGTTTTTTCGCGAACAGCGAAGCACTGGGGGTCTTCAGCCAATTATAAGCTCCGCTGTGCTCCGGTGCGCGCTGCGGGACAAGGTTCCGGAGGGTTCCGGAAGGTTTCCAGAAGTTCCAGTGCAGATGGCAGATGAAGGTTCCGGAGGGTTCCGCTAGGTTCCGGGCAGTTCCGGTGCAGATGCCAGGTCAAGGTTCGGCAGGAGGGGGGCTCGGGGGGAGGGCGCAGCGCCTCCCCCCGAAAGGAAACCAACCAATTACAACAACCCGACCACCCCAGGCGGGGGAGCGTCAAGGGGGGGGGCCTTAGGGGCCCCAGGCGGGGAGCGTCAGGGGGGGGGCCTTAGGGGCTGAAGAGGGAGAGGCAGGAGCGGGGCTGGGGTAGTTCGGTTTGTTGCTGTTTGTCTTTGCGTTTAAATTTTTGTCTTATTTGTTTGGTTTTGCAATGTCTTTGGCCATGCAAGGCTGCGTCCTCATAGTCTGTTTGTGAAAGCCATTCTTGTTTTCGAGGTTGAAATTTTCCGGCCCCTGTGTTTGCTAGCGCAACAATGTCACAGCAGTAGTAATGCTTTTTGTGTGAAAGCCATTAGTGGTGCTCCTTTGGTGAAAGCCATGATGGTACGTCGTCGGCATATGATTGCAAAGGCCATGATGAAAGATTAGCGCGCAAAAGTGCTGGAGTCTTGCAAAAAAGCGGCGGGAGGGGGGCTCGGAGGGAGGGCGCAGCGCCCCCCCCGAAAGGAAACGTGATTAGACAAACAGCAAAGAACGGCTTCAAGGGGGCTCGTTCGGTTTGTCGCCGTTTGTCTTTTTCGTTTCCATTTTTGTCCTGGCCGTGTTTGGTTTTTGCAATGGCCCTGGCCACGCATGCTTGTGGTGGCGAAACCCAAGCTGTGCGTATTTCTCGGCCTGTTGGCCTGGTTTGCTTCGAGTGTCACGTGGCAATTGTTTTTTTTGCAATTTACTTGGAACCATGGTTTTTCTTTTTCACGCTGATGCGTTTCCATCCGAACAATTTTTCAGAATATTTTAGACAAACAACAAAGAACGGCTCCAAGGGGGCTTTTTCGGTTTTGTCGCCGTGTGTCGTTTTCGTTCTATTCTTGTCCTCTTCGTTTCTGGTTTTGCGATGGCTCTGGCCACGCATGCTTGTCGTGCCGAAGCCGAAGCTGTTCGTATTTCTCGGCTTGTTGGCCTGGTTTGCTGTGAGTGTCACATTGCGATGTTTTTTTTGCAATTTACTTGGAACCATGGTTTTTCTTTTTCACGCTGACAACAATGTTTCCGAAATTTTTAGACACACAACACAGAACGGCTCCAAGGGGGCTTTTTCGGTTTTGTTGCGAAAGGTGTGGCTCAAAGGTTTTCGCAAACAACCAATTACAACTAACCCGACCACCCCAGGCGGGGGAGCGCGCAAAAGTGCTGGAGTCTTGCAAAAAAGCGGCGGGAGGGGGGCGCTGCGCCCTCCCCCCGAAAGGAAACGTGATTAGACAAACAACAAAGAACGGCTTCAAGGGGGCTCGTTCGGTTTGTCGCCGTTTGTCTTTTTCGTTTCCATTTTTGTCCTGGCCGTGTTTGGTTTTTGCAATGGCCCTGGCCACGCATGCTTGTGGTGGCGAAACCCAAGCTGTGCGTATTTCTCGGCCTGTTGGCCTGGTTTGCTTCGAGTGTCACGTGGCAATTGTTTTTTTTGCAATTTACTTGGAACCATGGTTTTTCTTTTTCACGCTGACGCGTTTCCATCCGAACAATTTTTCAGAACATTTTAGACAAACAACAAAGAACGGCTCCAAGGGGGCTTTTTCGGTTTTGTCGCCGTTTGTCGTTTTCGTTCTATTCTTGTCCTCTTCGTTTCTGGTTTTGCGATGGCTCTGGCCACGCATGCTTGTGGTGCCGAAGCCGAAGCTGTTCGTATTTCTCGGCTTGTTGGCCTGGTTTGCTGTGAGAGTCACATTGCGATGTTTTTTTTGCAATTTACTTGGAACCATGGTTTTTCTTTTTCACGCTGACAACAATGTTACGGCTCCAAGGGGGCTTTTTCGGTTTTGTTGCGAAAGGTGTGGCTCAAAGGTTTTCGCACTGTGCACAACATGGTCGGCAGTGGCGGGCCAAAGTGCCCTTGTGGCAGGTGGCTGTCTTCTCTTCGAAGCCAGGACTTGGCTCGGCAGTGGCAGGCTTGGCCAGACGGACCAGACCGTGAGTCTCTTTCAATGCCCGTTTTGCTCGTGTGTGTTGGGGATCGTGTTTTCCTGTTTTTTGGACCTTCATTATCTTGTGCTTCTTTGCAGGAATGGGAGCACATCAAATGGCGGCAGCACGGAAGGCTGCGGTACTGGAATCTCTGCCTCGAATGCCACCGTCACGTGTGGGGCACCGACGGCCGGACTTCAAACCAGTACTGCCGGCCCCGCTGCCTGCCGTGCCCCCGGCTACCGGCCGGAGAACTCTTTGTCCGGGAACCCCCTCCTGAGGTGGCGCCCTGCTCGCATTTCTGTTTTCCGTGTTCCACCATGGGGTCGCTAACTGGAAACCTTTTTTAGAGTTTGCACGAATGAGATCCAGCTGTCCCTGGAAAGATCCCCCCATCAAAATCACACACCAATAGACGTTGAACGTGAAACTTTGTAGTCGCTTTCTTTTAGATTTCCAATGGCGACTTGTTTCTGTGTGGACCACAGCATTTCTTGTTGCACACACTGTCCCAGCTTCAGTCAGGTGCCGCCTGCGGTTGTCGCGCCGCATCGGCCCCGCACGCGCTGCAAGCTTGGTTGCGTACTTTCTGGGTTCCATTTTCTTGCCCACCACGGCCGCCGCCGCCTGAGGACTTCGGGGTTGTGCGAGTTCGACGGGAGGCGGATCCGGCTCCGGGACGGAGCCTCCTGCAGCGACAGAACACTGGCAGGCTGGGTCGGCGGGATAGCGGGGTGCTCCTTTGTTTGGCACTTTCACGAGGGTTCACAACATGCATCTCATAAGCGTGGTGTGTCGCCTTTTGTTTTAGATCGGAGCGAGTGTCACGTCTGCGTGATCATCCCTTGAACCTGACAAAGTCCATACAGCTTCTTCAGCAGGTTCCACATGTTGTTAGCCACTGCCACTCCCTTTCCAGGGCTAAGAGTCCGGGTGTACGCTCAATGTTATTAGTCCTGTCGTAAGTCTGTACGAATTCCCCGCCTGTATCCATTTCCACGTGTTGTTTTCCTTTGTGGGGCCAGGAGTCCAAGAGTCCGGGTCTAGGGTACGTAGGCCCTGGTTGCAAATTTTTCCTATATTCATTTCCACGTGTTGTTTTCCTTTGTAGGGCCAGGAGTCCAAGAGCCCGGGTCTTGGGTACGTAGGCACTGGTTGTAAATTTGTCCCTACTTCGAGTTAGTTGCAACTGGTTGTACTGATTTGAAGGTTCGAGACTTAGCACTGACTCGTTATATTTATTGAAGGTTCGAGGGTTGGTTGTCCTGAGTTGTGAGGATTCCGCGCTAAGATGCCAGGTTCTAGAAGTTCTAGGGTTGGGTGTACCTGGTTGTCACCATATGGAGCTAGGTCGAGAGTTGAGGTTCTACATGTTGTGAACTCGTCCGTTGCTTCCGCGAGCCAGGAGTGTCACCTTGCCACCCATGATTGCACAGGTAGCGCTACTCCTGCCATGGTTACAAGCTCAGAGAGATTTTTGGTGCAGTTGTGAATCTCACACCGTTTCGCACCGTCAGAACCCGGGTATGGGTCACATTGGCAGGCCCAGTTGTGCGCAGGAATGTTTTTTTTGAACTTGGTTTGTGGCAGGCCCAGTTGTGCGCAGGAATATTTTTATCTGAACTTTGTTTGTGGCAGGCCCAGTTCTGCGCAGGACCCCTTTCATTTGAACTTGGTTTGTGGCAGGCCCAGTTCTGCGGTTTTTTTGTTTGAACTTGGTTTGTGGCAGGCCCAGTCAGCCTCCCCTTAACCTCCTCCAGCCCCCCCTTAAGCTCCCCCCCCTTAAGCCTTAAGCCCCTCACCCCCCTTAATCCCCCCCTTTAAGCCCCCCCCCCTTAAGCCGAAGAGCCCCCCCCCCTTAAGCCCTCCCTGTAAGCCCCTCCTTGGAGCCCCCCCCTTAAGCCCCCCCCCCTTAAGCCTTAAGCTCCCCCCCCTTAAGCCTTAACCCTTCCCCCTTACGTCCCCCCCCTTCAAGGCCCCCCCTTACGCCCCCGCGTAAGCACCCCCTTAACCCCGCCCCTTAAGCCCCCCTTAAAGCCGCCCCCTTAAGCTTCGACCCTTAAGGGCTTTGACCCTCGAGGGGGGGGGGCACGCCCCTTCGTGACCCCTTAAGCCCCCCCTTAAGCCCCCCCTTAAGCCCCCCCTTGGACGAAGGGGTCGGGCCCGCCCTCTTGAAATGGGTAAATCCACTATTTCTATGGCCATTTTCAATAGCTATGTTTGTTTACCAAAGGGTAACATAGAGGTGGAAAACCAATGGTTTCCAGTTCGGAAAATGATCCACACATGGTGGGTAAACTCCACATCGAACTGTTCGTTTGGAGGAGGCGACACGATACATCTGGGCATTTCGGCCTCACAACGACCTGACCATCACTGACAAAAAAGAGGATCCTTCACCAAATAAAATTACCCTCTGGTAAATTAACATAGACCCTGAGAATCACAATTTTTTAATGGAAACTAATCTTCCAACCCCTATCTGCCAGGGTTTATGTTATTTTACCGGAGGGTAAATGTGTCTTCTAGGTTTGTGAAATCACAAATGATTATAGTCATTTGCCCAGACATTGGAGATGGGTCAATGCCTATCATAGTCGTTTTTTTTGGAATGAACATCCAGCTATACATGAACTATGCTGAAGAGTGAACACCAGAGTACTATGGGCATGTGAACACATATATGGCCCATATCTCTCAGAGGATATACTGCTTGTATTATCATTATCATGATTATCTAATTGTGGAATATCGTATATTATTACCCTTATTATTTGTGAAACAGATGCCCTCTGGTAAACTGACATAACTATGGAAAATCACCACTAATCGGTAAATCAACTATACCTGGGCCATTTTCAATAGCTATGTTCGTTTACCAGAGAGTATATCCCAGTGTTTCGGTAAGGCCAGCTGTCCTTTCACTGCTTGCGCATCACACAGCAACCCTGCGTGACTTCGCAAGGCGCTGCCGGCGCTGCCGGTGCTCAAAGTGGCTGCGCTGAGAAAAACCGTGCCAGTCGAAGATAAGATGATTTGGGGGTTTTCATAAATGGGGATACCCCAAAATGGGTGGTTTATAATGGAAAAGCCCCATAAAAATGGATGATTTGGGGGTATCCCCATTTTGGGAAAACTCCATTTGGGATCATTTGGGGCAATTTTCCAATTTTCCATACCAATAACTCCTAATTGATGTCAACCCTGGATTAACAAACCATGGTTTACCATGGATTATACTTAGGAACTACTCCCCAAATAGTGATAACCTGATATTCAAATGGTACTCCCCAATTAAACAGCCGGGGGTTAAATCAGTAAGTCATTGATAGCCCTATTTGCTATTTGCTGGCGAGTAAAACCAAGAACCTGAATAATCAGAATCCCAATTAGTACGTGATTAAGAACCCATATCAAGTATGTCCTAGCAATGTGAAGGGGTGAATAAGATATGTGGTTGATAGACTAGACGTATATAATAAGAATAACATTGTTTTTTTTCTGTATACGCATGTTTTGGTTGGCAATATACGACATTAATTATGTACAGTCTGTTAGTGGTTTGTGAGTTTGGTGAACAAAAGCATGGATGCACGCAGAATTTTCCTCGATAACAACTTTAAGGAAACCTCACCACAGATTCTGTATACTGTATAAATCATTTGAACACAATGCCAACATCATCAGGTTTGGGATTTAGGGTGAAGTATTCAAATACTCCAGGGGGCTGACTTTGCAGCCATTAGGATCTGGCTCAGCTTTAGCTGATACATGTTCAACCCAAGCAAGTTCCGCGACGAACAGTAATCCACCATGCGGCTTCCTATACATATTTCTTTGGATCTTGGCTGGCTTCCAGAAAGCTCCCCGGGTCTCATCTAAGCATGTATTGTTTTGTTCATGCCTGAGGCAATGTCCGACATAAAATTCTGCGTAAAAACGGGATTCCCCCAAAGCCAATAATTTTAAGTATTCTTCGTATCATCATTTTCCATCTGAATCATGGAATTGAACCCATTAAAATGATTCAACCGGTTCAACTGAATCATCATTTTCCCGAATCATATCTTTTTGTTGATATACGGATATATGGATATATTCAGAATGTTTTTTTCCGGATATCCATAATATACTCCTCTTAATGAGGGTTTCATGGAACATTACTAAGGAGAATATTAGGATATCAGGATTTTTGATGGGGCAACCTTTGGGAGAATAGATCTGGTAGGATTTGGTCATAGGTCCATGGGGCACCTCCAAAATCCACCATGGCACAGCGATTTCTTGGACTGCCCTGGGTTAAACTACCCTCTGGTAAACTAACGTAACTATGGAAAGATCCACCATTTTGAAATGCATACTGGGCCCTTCACCCTTCAAACAGCACAACCTTAAGGGGGGGCTTAAGGGGTACCTTAAGGGGGGGCTTAAGGGGGGGTGCAAGGTACCCTTGGTGGAAGGGGGCTTAAGGGGGGCTTGAAGGGTACCTTGAAAGGGGGGGCTTAAAAGGGGTGGGGGGGGCTTAAGGGGGGGGGGACCTTAAAAGGGGGGAGCTTCAGGGGTGGGCTTAAGGGGGGGTTAAAAAGGGGGAAACCTTAAGGGGGGCAGGGGGGTTAAGGGGGGGCTTATGGGGAAGGCTTAAGGCTTAAGGGGGGGGGCTTAAGGGGGGGCTTAAGGCTGAAGGCTTGAAGGGGCAGGAAGGATCCAAAGACTAAAATTGATAGTACCCTTCATCTTCAAAAGGCTTGAAGGGGGTCTTCAAGGTGGGCTTCAAGGGGGCTTCAAAGGGGCTTCAAGGGGGCTTCAAGGGGCCTAACCATCATGAAGGCTTCAGAAAGCACGAAGGGGCTTGAAGGGGGCTTGAAGGGGGCACGAAGGCGGCTTGAAGGGGGCTTGCAGGTCGAGACCTTCAAGGGGGCTTCAAGGGGGCTTCAAGGGGGCTTCAAGGGGGCTTCAAGGTGAAGGGGCTTGCAGGGGGCTTGAAGGGGGCTTGAAGGGGGCGCGATGGTTTCTTTGTACCCACAACAGCAAAGAGGGACTTTTTTTGCCCTGGAGAGACACCGAGAAGGCGTTCCTTGCTGACTTGGCGGGAGATCGGGAAGGCGTTTCCAGCTGGTGCGAAGGCCACAGATGGTCGTATTTTTAGGCACCGCGCTTTTGTTGGCGGCCCTGTCTGGATGTGGAAACAGCAGGGAAGACACTCCTTGCAGCTGCCAGAACCTGAGAGGGTCGTATTTCTAGGCACCGCGCTCTTCTTGGGTCCCTTTTTGGTCCGGAGAGAAACCGAGAAAGCGTTCCTTGCAGCTGCCAAACCCAAAGATGGGCGGGTCAGGGTTGTTTTTTCGCGAACAGCGAAGCACTGGGGGTCTTCAGCCAATTATAAGCTCCGCTGTGCTCCGGTGCGCGCTGCGGGACAAGGTTCCGGAGGGTTCCGGAAGGTTTCCAGAAGTTCCAGTGCAGATGGCAGATGAAGGTTCCGGAGGGTTCCGCTAGGTTCCGGGCAGTTCCGGTGCAGATGCCAGGTCAAGGTTCGGCAGGAGGGGGGCTCGGGGGGAGGGCGCAGCGCCTCCCCCGAAAGGAAAACAACCAATTACAACTAACCCGACCACCCCAGGCGGGGGGAAGCCGTAGGGGGGGGCCGTAGGGGCCCAGGCGGGGGAGCGTCAAGGGGGGGGGCCTTAGGGGCTGAAGAGGGAGAGGCAGGAGCGGGGCTGGGGTAGTTCGGTTTGTTGCTGTTTGTCTTTGCGTTTAAATTTTTGTCTTATTTGTTTGGTTTTGCAATGTCTTTGGCCATGCAAGGCTGCGTCCTCATAGTCTGTTTGTGAAAGCCATTCTTGTTTTCGAGGTTGAAATTTTCCGGCCCCTGTGTTTGCTAGCGCAACAATGTCACAGCAGTAGTAATGCTTTTTGTGTGAAAGCCATTAGTGGTGCTCCTTTGGTGAAAGCCATGATGGTACGTCGTCGGCATATGATTGCAAAGGCCATGATGAAAGATTAGCGCGCAAAAGTGCTGGAGTCTTGCAAAAAAGCGGCGGGAGGGGGGCTCGGAGGGAGGGCGCAGCGCCCCCCCCGAAAGGAAACGTGATTAGACAAACAACAAAGAACGGCTTCAAGGGGGCTCGTTCGGTTTGTCGCCGTTTGTCTTTTTCGTTTCCATTTTTGTCCTGGCCGTGTTTGGTTTTTGCAATGGCCCTGGCCACGCATGCTTGTGGTGGCGAAACCCAAGCTGTGCGTATTTCTCGGCCTGTTGGCCTGGTTTGCTTCGAGTGTCACGTGGCAATTGTTTTTTTTGCAATTTACTTGGAACCATGGTTTTTCTTTTTCACGCTGATGCGTTTCCATCCGAACAATTTTTCAGAATATTTTAGACAAACAACAAAGAACGGCTCCAAGGGGGCTTTTTCGGTTTTGTCGCCGTGTGTCGTTTTCGTTCTATTCTTGTCCTCTTCGTTTCTGGTTTTGCGATGGCTCTGGCCACGCATGCTTGTCGTGCCGAAGCCGAAGCTGTTCGTATTTCTCGGCTTGTTGGCCTGGTTTGCTGTGAGTGTCACATTGCGATGTTTTTTTTGCAATTTACTTGGAACCATGGTTTTTCTTTTTCACGCTGACAACAATGTTTCCGAAATTTTTAGACACACAACACAGAACGGCTCCAAGGGGGCTTTTTCGGTTTTGTTGCGAAAGGTGTGGCTCAAAGGTTTTCGCAAACAACCAATTACAACTAACCCGACCACCCCAGGCGGGGGAGCGCGCAAAAGTGCTGGAGTCTTGCAAAAAAGCGGCGGGAGGGGGGCGCTGCGCCCTCCCCCCGAAAGGAAACGTGATTAGACAAACAACAAAGAACGGCTTCAAGGGGGCTCGTTCGGTTTGTCGCCGTTTGTCTTTTTCGTTTCCATTTTTGTCCTGGCCGTGTTTGGTTTTTGCAATGGCCCTGGCCACGCATGCTTGTGGTGGCGAAACCCAAGCTGTGCGTATTTCTCGGCCTGTTGGCCTGGTTTGCTTCGAGTGTCACGTGGCAATTGTTTTTTTTGCAATTTACTTGGAACCATGGTTTTTCTTTTTCACGCTGACGCGTTTCCATCCGAACAATTTTTCAGAACATTTTAGACAAACAACAAAGAACGGCTCCAAGGGGGCTTTTTCGGTTTTGTCGCCGTTTGTCGTTTTCGTTCTATTCTTGTCCTCTTCGTTTCTGGTTTTGCGATGGCTCTGGCCACGCATGCTTGTGGTGCCGAAGCCGAAGCTGTTCGTATTTCTCGGCTTGTTGGCCTGGTTTGCTGTGAGAGTCACATTGCGATGTTTTTTTTGCAATTTACTTGGAACCATGGTTTTTCTTTTTCACGCTGACAACAATGTTACGGCTCCAAGGGGGCTTTTTCGGTTTTGTTGCGAAAGGTGTGGCTCAAAGGTTTTCGCACTGTGCACAACATGGTCGGCAGTGGCGGGCCAAAGTGCCCTTGTGGCAGGTGGCTGTCTTCTCTTCGAAGCCAGGACTTGGCTCGGCAGTGGCAGGCTTGGCCAGACGGACCAGACCGTGAGTCTCTTTCAATGCCCGTTTTGCTCGTGTGTGTTGGGGATCGTGTTTTCCTGTTTTTTGGACCTTCATTATCTTGTGCTTCTTTGCAGGAATGGGAGCACATCAAATGGCGGCAGCACGGAAGGCTGCGGTACTGGAATCTCTGCCTCGAATGCCACCGTCACGTGTGGGGCACCGACGGCCGGACTTCAAACCAGTACTGCCGGCCCCGCTGCCTGCCGTGCCCCCGGCTACCGGCCGGAGAACTCTTTGTCCGGGAACCCCCTCCTGAGGTGGCGCCCTGCTCGCATTTCTGTTTTCCGTGTTCCACCATGGGGTCGCTAACTGGAAACCTTTTTTAGAGTTTGCACGAATGAGATCCAGCTGTCCCTGGAAAGATCCCCCCATCAAAATCACACACCAATAGACGTCGAACGTGAAACTTTGTAGTCGCTTTCTTTTAGATTTCCAATGGCGACTTGTGTCTGTGTGGACCACAGCATTTCTTGTTGCACACACTGTCCCAGCTTCGGTCAGGTGCCGCCTGCAGTTGTCGCGCCGCATCGGCCCCGCACGCGCTGCAAGCGTGCTCGACAGGCTTGGTTGCGTACTTTCTGGGTTCCATTTTCTTGCCCACCACGGCCGCCGCCGCCTGAGGACTTCGGGGTTGTACGAGTTCGACGGGAGGCGGATCCGGCTGCGGGACGGAGCCTCCTGCAGCGACAGAACACTGGCAGGCTGGGTCGGCGGCATAGCGGGGTGCTCCTTTGTTTGGCACTTTCACGCGGGTTCACAAGATGCATCTCATAAGCGTGGTGTGTCGCCTTTTGTTTTAGATCAGAGCGAGTGTCACGTCTGCGTGATCATCCCTTGAACCTGACAAAGTCCATACAGCTTCTTCAGCAGGTTCCACATGTTGTTAGCCACTGCCACTCCCTTTCCAGGGCTAAGAGTCCGGGTGTACGCTCAATGTTATTAGTCCTGTCGTAAGTCTGTACGAATTCCCCGCCTGTATCCATTTCCACGTGTTGTTTTCCTTTGTGGGGCCAGGAGTCCAAGAGTCCGGGTCTAGGGTACGTAGGCCCTGGTTGCAAATTTTTCCTATATTCATTTCCACGTGTTGTTTTCCTTTGTAGGGCCAGGAGTCCAAGAGCCCGGGTCTTGGGTACGTAGGCACTGGTTGTAAATTTGTCCCTACTTCGAGTTAGTTGCAACTGGTTGTACTGATTTGAAGGTTCGAGACTTAGCACTGACTCGTTATATTTATTGAAGGTTCGAGGGTTGGTTGTCCTGAGTTGTGAGGATTCCGCGCTAAGATGCCAGGTTCTAGAAGTTCTAGGGTTGGGTGTACCTGGTTGTCACCATATGGAGCTAGGTCGAGAGTTGAGGTTCTACATGTTGTGAACTCGTCCGTTGCTTCCGCGAGCCAGGAGTGTCACCTTGCCACCCATGATTGCACAGGTAGCGCTACTCCTGCCATGGTTACAAGCTCAGAGAGATTTTTGGTGCAGTTGTGAATCTCACACCGTTTCGCACCGTCAGAACCCGGGTATGGGTCACATTGGCAGGCCCAGTTGTGCGCAGGAATGTTTTTTTGTGGCAGGCCCAGTTCTGCGCAGGACCCCTTTCATTTGAACTTGGTTTGTGGCAGGCCCAGTTCTGCGGTTTTTTTGTTTGAACTTGGTTTGTGGCAGGCCCAGTCAGCCTCCCCTTAACCTCCTCCAGCCCCCCCTTAAGCTCCCCCCCCTTAAGCCTTAAGCCCCTCACCCCCC
>CAMXCT020000179.1:2500-120000 GCA_947184155.2 Cladocopium goreaui
TCCCTATCGCTCCACAGGAAATCACAGATTTTTGAAAGTGACGGCGGCCGAATACTAAATCTGTACATACCATCTTTTGACCCTTGCTCATATGTGTTTAGATATGTTTACCATGTTTTACCTATTCAATATGACTTTTTTCAGGGTAATCCCATCATTTGGCAAACCATGGCAAACCCATATATGGAGATGTTGGGCAATTTCGTGTGAAAACTTGGCATTTCATCCTTGTATCCGGGTCTTCTGAAGGCAGTGAAATATTTTTCCGGCATCGGTTCTGAAGGCCACACCAGCCAATATTTGTTGCCGGAAAACATGGGAAAAGTCCCATTTTGTCATATTCCCATGAAGTTACCATTAAAATACCATGAAATTCCAATAACGTCCCCCAGTCCAAGGTGTTTTAAACCATACCAATTTTGTAATGAAGGGCAATTGTCCATAATTGTCGGGCGATTAACAATATCACTTAATTAATATGATTTATATGATATGGGTTGTTATAAATGGGTTATTATAATGGTGCCGTTAGTTGGATGGTTTTCCTATGTTTTCCCACTAAATAATGGTGAGACAAGCCATCCATATTCCTCCAGGGTGCTGTCCCAGCACCGCCGCGGGCCAAAAGCTGCGGTGCTGCTGCAAGACGCGCGGAAATTCCGGCAGCGTCGTGACTTCCGATGCCAGGCAACGATAGGCACCTTGCAGAAACTCAGGGAAGCCCATGGAATCCCTAGGGCCCTGCCATGCCCTGCCATGAAATTCCGAAAGTTCCGGAAGTTCCGGTCAAAAAATGGGACTTGAATGAAATTTCATGAAATTGGATGGGCAAACACAGGGAACCTACCAGCAAACAAGGATAGAAGCAGCAACGGGTACTTCAATTTGTACTTGACTTCAGACCGAAGATACATAAATGAACATCATCTGGACATGTCTGAGATTGTCTGAGCAACGTGAATCTTGGTTACTTGGAGGATCATCCCAGGAGTCGTAACTGGTACGATACTGTAACCACCATAGATGGTAACCACCACGAGCATCCGGCTTACTGCCTTACGATTCATGGGATGATACCCACAACTCAACGGATCTTGGCGGATCTGAGGGGCCGGTGCTGCTAGGCTGGCAATGGCTGAAAGTCAAGGTAGGGCGGCGGTATGCGATATAGCAAATAGGATCTACGTAGTAGTCATAATAGTAGTAGTAGTATCTACAATGGGTATATAGATATATATATAATATCAAATCCTCTGGATAAAGCCATCTTAATAGGGATTGACCATCCAATCTGGGAAAGTAGTCCAGCAAAAAAATTGAAGGTAACCCTGGCTTTTACTATCTTTTAACTTTCCCTTCATGAAATTCTGGGCAGGGACCATCCCCAGTATATCCCTATGGAAGGATGCAAAATGACACCCGGTGGGTTGATTACTCAGTATTTAACTACCACGCCAATCCGCTGCGGACCGAGAAATATTTGCCTTTCTGGCATGTTGAGATCATGAGCAAGCTCTTCCAACACACCGGAATCTAAAGACACTTGCAGAACGCTTGTGAATTTCTGCGTGACCCACCAGCATTTCAGACCCAACATATAATCTTGTCTAGAAGCTTGCGAGCTGATCTTGGACAGAGCCGCCAGCAAAATCGTGAGCGCCCCACGTAACGATAGATCCATCTGCGGGACGGCAGCAAATGCGAAACCTGCGGCCTGAATCGTCAAAACGTCTTTGAGTTGATGTTGAACAGCAGAGCTGTCCCCACCACATGCTGGGTGGCCCCATGTCACAACAGATCTATCTGCTAAGATAGCAGCGAAAGCATGGCTTGAGCCATGAATCTGCTTCACATCCCTGAGCTGGTTTCGAACTGCAGCACTGTCACCCCCAGAAAATTCAGAGCCCCATGTAACCACGGATCTATCCGAAAGGATGGCAGCGAATGCACAGTTCGTGGCTTGAAGCTCCTGCACATTCCTCAGTTGATCCTGAACGCTGGAGCTCTGACCACCGCGATCTGGACGGCCCCATGTAACAACTGATCCACCATCCAGGATGGCCGCAAACGCGTAGTCTGTGGCATAAACATTCTGCACGCCAACGAGTTGATCTTGGACTCCGGAGTTGTCACCACCGAAATCTGGAGCTCCCCATGCGACCACGGAGCCATCCTCCAAGGTCGCCGCGAATGCGAAGCCTGCAGCTTGAATGGCCCGCACACAGCTGAGCTGGTCTTGGACGGCCGAGCTGTCCCCACCGGAAGCTGACTGACCCCAGGTCACCACCGAGCCATCCGAAAGGATCGCAGCGAAGGCAGTCTGGGTCGCCTCAATCCGTCGCACATTCCTCAGCTGACCTTGAACTTCAGAGCTGTTGCCACCCAATAAGGGAGAGCCCCATGTAACCACAGATCCATCTGCCAGGATCGCAGCAAAAGCACCCGCGGTGGCGTGAACCTGTTGTACACCCTTGAGCTGGTCTTGGACCTCAGAAATGTTGCCACCCGCATCTGGATCGCCCCAGGTAACGACAGATCCATCTGCCAGGATCGCAGCAAATGCACCATCTTTTGCGGCCTGAACATGTTTCACATGCCTGGACTGACCGTGAAGAGCAGAGTTGTCACCACCCGCATCTCGACTTCCCCATGTGACTATCTTATTGCCTCCACAACACCACAAGGCAAAGGCATTGTTTGTTGCTGAGATCTTTATTTCAAGTGCAATCGCTGTCAAATGTTCTCCCTCTTGAACGTCTGCTTCTAGCAGCAAATCTGTATCGGGTAGGGCTTGACCGCGGGGGTTAACAAGCCTTAAAAGCCTTGTCCAAAATATTTTTGGGACAAAATCCTAATGTCCCCTACTTTGGAGGACTGGGAAGCTGTAAAATGTGTCTCTTTGCCGCTGGGCAAACATACGTTTATTTGAATCATCAAAAAAAAACACCCGACCCTTTGAAAGGTCTCGAGCCAAACTTGATCATGGTCTTGAGCAACTTTCCACACTCAAGTCTTGTTAACTAGAGAGCAAAAGGCAGCACTTCAAGACCATGAGCCGATGTGCAGTGTGTAAAGATGGAAAGTAGAACATGGTAGAACCAGATAACCAGTATGGTTTGTGCCTGTGACATAAACAGGTTACATTGATTTGTCTGAAATAGGGTATCCCCAAATTTCAGGGTTGATTAGATTTAATCAGTCAATCATAATGTTGCCTAATAAAATTGTCATTGTGGGATATGCCTGCCGATGTATCCCATTTTCAGACACACCATGTCGTTTTACACAATACCCACATGAATAATGAACAATCCTGCAGGGCAAAACAAAGTTGCCTGTGCTTTGTTGACTAATTTAACTGATTTGTAGCACATTAGAATAATTATACACATCATTATATACATCAAACTTCGGAGTGTTGTGTCAATGTATGTATCATATCATCAGATCTTCACTAGTTTCACTTGGTGACTCTTGGCTCCTGATTTTCTCAACATTTCCCGGCCCACCTTGGATGTTTTTGGGATCTGAAAAACACATCCAATCCACAGAGAAAGGTTGATCAATTTAACGGGAAAATCCACTATAAATCACCTTTTTTAACGGGAAAATCTATTATTGGTTGATCAATTTTTTGGGGGTGATCTCCAATACCTGGAAACCGCTGAATTTCGTTGCAGGACCCTCTTGAATACACCTTAGTCCGTACAGAAAACGAATCATATGGTAGGAATGTGGCATCGACAAAACAGATCAAACAAGCACAAACACTATTTTTTGAGTAGTGGCTGCTACACCCTCTGTCATTCCATTTCATCCTGGTTAGCTATGAACTGTATGGTCAGTTCACGGATGATGATAATCCCTAATAGATGAATAGTAGTATAAGGCCCCAACTAATCTTCAAACAACCATCATTCATCAATCATATCACCATATCTTTGATGGTTCAGAACCCTGTATATAAATGACGATTAGATGCCATCCCAAACAACCAATCAACCAGGCGCTTTGCTCAGAGATCATCATCTCGTGCGTCACTTGGACAATCTTCAAGCGCTGACCTAAGCATTGGATGTTCACAAATTCATCACAGAAGGGTACCCCAAATCATCCAAGTCATTACCCTCTGGTAAACTAACATAGCTATTGAAAATGGCAATTTATAGTGGATTTTCCCGTTAAAAATTGTGATGTTCCATAGCTATATGTTAAATTACCAGGGGGTAGACCATTTTGCTATTGAAACCCATGGTGACGACTTGGGGAGCCCCCATGGTGACGCACTCCCCGAGCTCGGTGATTTCATCAAAATCTGAGTTCGTCAATGCAGACTATCATCCCATGGTCAATGGATTGGTTTAAGGGAAAATCTACAGGAAACCATGGTTTTTACTATCAAATATAGGGGTTTCCTGTAAATTTTCCCATCATCCAGTTCTATGACATGGTGTTTAAAAGTTGAGCATAACAAAACTGGTTACGGTGGTGCAATAACCATCTGGCAGTGTGTCAAAACCTTGTACCCCTGGTGAACATCAAAATAGCTGGTAAATGGATGTCCATCCCATTAAAAATTGTATCTATAGGTATTGACCCATACCCATCTTGAACATATTCAATGGGAAGGATGACATCCCATATTATGAAATGGATTGAAATGGAAAATAATCCAATCATGTTCCAAAGCACCAACCAGATACAGTCTCATCCATGTCCCATCCATTCCCATCCCCCCTTTTCCAACCGAAAAATCCGACACCAAAATCCGCCGCCAAAGTGCTTCCCCCGGTGCACATCAACGCCATGAGCTCCGGGACTCCATCCAGGTCCGGCAGGTCCGGGCTAGGAGGGGAACCTGATGATTTTCGATCAGGGTGAAGTAGCCCAAATGGAGCTTAAACCCATTGAACCCAGCAAAATGTGGGTTTTTCATGGGTTAACTAGGCAAAAATGAGGGTTTTTGACGCCCAGAAAATGGTTGAACTTGGTGGTTTCAGAAGGTTCAACCAACTTAAGAGACATGTGTCAACAAGGGAATTTGACCAAGAATCGGTTTTTTGTGATTGAAGGCACATTGTGATTGAGCCACCGAAAAAAAATGCCATTAATTTCAAAATGGGCTGGGCAAAATTGAAGGCCCAGCCAGAGAATGGATTGACTTGCCATTTTTTAAATAGTAAACCGTCGCAGCTTTTTGGCCCATTTTGGGAGGCTTTTCGGATGAGTATCCCAGCACTGAAAATTCTCCCATTCCTGGGGTATCCTGGGGTTATGCCACTTAGGACTCATTTTTATTTACCAATGAGGATTCCTGGGATAAAGAACCAAGTGGAACAATCAGAAAGACCTCGACATATTCACATTGAAGTTCATTGAAGCCATTAGCTGCATTAGCTATCACTAGACTAGGATCTATGGGGTCTCGACATGTTGCTGAAAAGGTCAACCCATGATTTGCGCCCTCAGCGGCTGGAAGATTTTTATGGAGGAACCTGCGAAATGGGGATCCCCAAAAGAATGGGTGTCAATTCTACAATTGCCAAAGTTTGGTTGATTTGGAGCAATTTGGAGCTACCCCCATGACTTAGAAAATCTCTAAATCACTGAAAAACATGGAGAGAAGGATCTGAAACCACGACAGTTTGAAGCCTTCACTGGAAACATGGATCTGCCCATTCCGCGATTCACTGCCGGTGGCTCTTCCCCTCCCATGACTATTTCACGAAAGTAACAAACATGACCGGTCCATGGGTTTCAGCTTGAACATGTCGAGATTTCCTATGATTTCCTGTTGATCAGTTGGAAAACCAGCCGAAATCCATTAACAAAAACTTAAAAAGGATGTATCCCAAATAGGATAAGAGCCTATTCCCAGCTGGAACAACAGAATCCTCCACAATCCTAGCCGTCTCCCGCCTGCGAGCGCTTCTAGATTTAGCAGTTGGACCTAAGATGGCTACGTTTGAAAAATCGAAAAATAACCAAAAATTGCAATTCTTGTGGTGAAAATGATGATAACATTATAAAATTCTTATATATGTATATATATATATATTGATTTATAATATGGATATTTATGGATATGGAATTACCATGAATTACCTCTTTTTTTTGTTGGACACGTTTGAAGACACACCCATAATATGCCAGCGGAATCTTCTCTTCATGTTACTTCTGAAGGTGCGGACGCTACCGGGACTTAGGCCCCAATTATTTGCACAATTTTTTGGTGGTTCAAACGACAAGGGGCCTAAGTCGCACTTGATATTAATGTAGAGAGTAAACAATGGTTACAACTTGATTACCCTCTGGTAAACTAACATAACTATGGAAAATCACCATTTTTCATGGGTAAATCAACGATTTCTATGGCCATTTTCAATAGTAAACTGTTTGTTTACCAGAGGGTATTTGCACAATTCTTCGCAGAGTAAAATCACCAACTCTGCAACTGAACATCCCAGGTTCTTGATATCACTTGATATCACTTGTGCCATAGAAGATTGTTCTGGGCTATTGGAATTGGACCAGCTGAACCACACGCCATTCCACTGGCCTGGAAGCTGATGCCCAAAAAAAGCGAATCCCCGAAGTCGAATTTTATGATTTGTTTGGAGGTCTCCAATTTTTCACCAGTTCTTTCAGGTCAAAATCCCCCCGACAAAAGTGGCAAGTCGACCACGTTTTCTCATCAAGTTGCTGATCCCAGTTCCGCCTTTGCCGAGCAGCTAATCACCTCAGGGCCATAGCGAGCGGGCTTGCTGTGTGGGATAACTATGGATATGGGATATCCATGGATGTCCCATGCAAGCAGATATATAGCTATAATTATAGTTGTATTGATATAAATATGTATCTGCTTTTATAGTCATATTTCTATATATAGAAATATATATATATATGTACATGTATAGCAGATATATATGATATATGGCTATATTGAGTGAAATTAATAGAAATCAACATCAAAGCCAAAAACTACATGGATTTTCCGGGCAGCCCATGCCAGGCAGTTCATTGTTCATCCTAGATTCCGGCCATCCTCAGCTGTTCTGAGTGTCTCACAACCAATACTGAACCTATCTCTATCTTAACTTATAAATTATAAGTAAGCCTCAAGTTAGGACCTGCCAAGTGGGGTGCCAAGTTTTGTCAGTCCATCCAACAGTTTCCCTCTCTCGAAACCTCTTAAAGTTATCATAAGTCATAAATCCCACCATAAATCCCAGAGTTTCCCACATTCCAATCCTTCCAATCTCAATCCAACCAGTATCCAACCAGTAAATCCACCATTTTTTCTGGTGAAATCGGTGAAATCGCCCAGCGACGAGTTCAGGTTCCAAGGTCTTCAGCAGCCAGTGATTCCGCGCCCGCTGGCGCGACACGTTGGGCAAATCCGTGCCTTGGAAACGCAGAAACGTTGAGCTGGTGAGGTTTATAGTGGTTAATGCTTAGTTCCTGGGTAGTTGATGGTTCGTTAACGATAGTTAGTAGTTGGTGGTTAGCTACTGCTTAGTTAATTGTTAGTTGATGCAAAATATTGGGTGTAGCTCTCACAATAAGAAATGAATGGATTCAATGGCCATTTCAGGAACCGATTGATTGGAGGTACCTACCATGTGTAAGGCCAATTTTTCAGGCCTAAATTTCAGGGGATATCCCCACAAAATATGGCCAGAAATATGGTACTAACGTACCTCCATCAATTGGATCCTGAAGATCTCCCATTGATGGATGGGAGTTTCATACAATGGGGGATCCCCAAAATCAAGGTTTCGAATAGTAGAATGGTCTAAGGACTTGGATGAGAACTGGGGCTATGACCATGACTTAGGAAACCTCCTGACCAGAATGGGTAGAGCATATCCTCTTACCAATATATATTAATTATAGAACATAGTATGGATGGTTAAGAAATCCTGCACCACCTAGTGTGGTAGAAAGCCGAAAAATACTGGATTAAGAAAACACCTATCAACTGGTGCAGGATTTCTTTCATTCACTGTATCAGGTATTTCAGGTTACATATCCATATGAAAAATGATGAAAACCGCCCACAATTCCCCAATTAGTTAGATTATGTTCCCATTAAAACCTCCACGTGTAAAGGATTTTCCATTATTTTCCATTGCCAGAGAAGTGTTGGATTTTTTTAGGCTCCAAAATCCTCCAAAGCAGCCCCCTTTGAAGCAGGCTCTGATGCGATTGCAAGAGCCACTGAAGTCTGCAGGGTAATTGTTAGAGTCAGAGTTTGATTGAAGCATGAAGTATTCAGCCGGCTGGCTGACTCAGTTTCTAAGAAAGAGATGGATTTGAAGTTGATTTAAGCGATACTACCTACATCCTCATCTCATACCAGCTATATCCCAGTGGATAAAAATATTGCAAATGGGTGAGCAATTAAATTTTCATGTAGCACTTGAAGATCCAGGTAAAAAATGGCATATATATATGGTATATGATCGGTATATGTCTGGGATCTGAGCGATTGAACTTGTTAAATTTGACCAACCAAACTGCATGGAGATGCTTCCCAAACATGGAGATGTTACCCAGCCAATTCATCAAGACGTCAACAAAGATGGGGATGTCACCAGCATGAGAATACCAACCAACAAAGGTGTCTAGTTCAACTGAAAACCAGGATATGTATTAAAAATGAAGTGAATGTAAGCCAGCAGAATGGGATTCGGTGAAAAATCCCAGCGGGAGCAGGAGTAGTATCCATAATATTATGGCTGCTTGTCAGGCTCAAAGCTCTGTGGGATCTCAAACCCTTCCAACGGTTGACACCGGCCTTGCCGCTGCCACTTTTCATCCTGTTAGGCCCCGCCACATCAGTCTGCGGCGTCGACACTTCATTGATCTTCATTGCATTTCCACATTTCTTTGGTGAAGCTGTACCTGCCAAATAAACCTTATGGCCATGCTCAATCTCCTCAATGGAACACTCCTCAACGGAACAAATTGTCTGAACACATAGGAGAAAAAGTTGAATCCAACCATGTTCATCATTCCATCTAATTATCAAAATTCCAATTTTACGAAATATTTACCCCATCTTCAAACACAGTCAAACAAAGGAAAATCATGGTCTGTCCTGCTTGAATTCTTATGGTTGATCACAAAATACGCATAAAATCACCATGTTTCATACTTTCTCTTCACCAAACAAATACACCAACAGATTTCTGGGTATTGTCTGAAAATACCCAAAATCCAATGGTTTATCATGGTTTATCATGGTTTATCATGGTTTATCCCTAAGAAATTGGCCTTTTTTTGGGGCTATCCATTCTCAGACTGAGACCCACATCCAAGGCATGCCCTGGGCCTCCGCGCTGAGTAAGACAAAGGTCCAGCGGCACCGTCCAACGGCCAGTAGCAGCGGCAGGAAGTCAGGGTGAGTCCTGGGGGGTGTGGGGGCCCCTGGGGGTCGTGGGATTTCCAACGAGCTCCACATTCAAAAACCAAGGGAATCTGGTTGGCGGTTGACCTACCCCCTCTGAAAAATATGACGAATCGTCAGTTGGGATGATGACATTCCCAATATATGGAAAATAAAAGTCATGTTCCAAACCACCAACCAGGAATACAATGGGAATACATCCTAACCACCAGATATAGTTATCCACCAAAACTGGGAAAAACATGAAAAAGGATAAAAACGATGGTTTAGGACGGTGACTGATTTATGGCGGATATATCTGCAGGTGGACCGTCAAATCACCAGTTAGTTTTCCTCAGGTGTCTGAAATCCACAGAAAACACAGCTAAAAGACTGGAAATCCCATTAAAAAGACCATAAAAAATAGATTAAACCAAATCCCATTTTTAAAGACCATAACAAATCAAAACTTTCGGCTCCTGTCCACATAGATAGCCACCAGCTTTCGCAGGCCAGCCTTGGGTGACCTGCTAAAGCTCAACGTGGTTGTGATCTCAGCATGAAATATGTGGGGAGCGGGGAGCCAACATAGCTTGGATTTCACCGTGAATGAATCGTTGGGAGTAGCATACCAATAGATACGTCTGAATCCATCGATCGAATGGCTTTTGGCAAACTATCATTCACAATCCCATTCCGTATATATACAAAGCATCATTTGAGTGGGATTTGACGCAGGATTTGGAAAGCAGAGGATTTGGAACGCAGATTATCCAAGCAAAAACATGTGAACTTTGAACATATGGTTGCTGTTTTGCAGCCACCCAAGGGAGAGACCCAATTGGGTGTGGCTCATGGCTACTGAAGTACTGATGGGATTCCACCTTCGAAGTAGATCCAATCTCTGCCAACCATACTTAATATGTGTGCACCGTTTCCCTATTATATAAGACTGGTTCTTCAGCCCAGTAAGTGGGTCATAACATGTCATAACTCCAGCATCCTGCTTATAGCTAGGGTGAACTAGCCCACTTACTATTCCTGGGGTGAACTGGACCAAGTATTATGGTTTGATATGACACATTTCTAACTAAAATGGACCATGTACCAGGGGTGTATTAACCTATTTTTGCGCATGAGCAGCTGCTAAACCCGAAGTGGCATTCCATGAAATACTGGTTGGTCAAGATCAGGAATCTCAGTTCATGGATTATTGTAACCCCCAATAAATATATATATACTAGCGAACTTGCACACAAGCATGATCGTTGTCTCCCTCCACTTCAAGCAGAAGGGCCGCAGGGAGCTTTTGGCAGACATCGAATCTTCCATGACATTGACGATGCCTTACACATCTACATGGTAGAATACGTGGCGGACCATGTAGATTACCATTTGGATGTTCAGGCATTTGGCAAAGCAGTCCGAGCATGGATCTTGTGCCACGCGATTTCATGGACGAGAATGACCAACACCGTCAAATTTTTCATGACCAATTTCACAGAGGAGGATGCGACCATTTTCCATATTAACTTGCAGCAGCTTTGTTTGGAGATGGATCACACTCTTGACCCGATGAACTGGGACTTCTTGCGACATTTGCAGGGATCACGAGCTCAGGAGGGCAACATTGCCGACTGTCACCGACAATGCCATTCCTGGATGCAGAAGTGGCTACACAATCAGACGCAAGATGTTCCTGCGCAGATGGGGCGTACGCGCATCGTTTTGCACGCATTTTCAGGACGCCGACGCCTGGGAGATCTGCAATACTATTTAGAGAAAGACCTACCAGCAGAAGCCTCGTTTGACTTGGTGGTGGTGTCATTAGACATTGTGATCAACGCCCATTGGGGAGACGCCACCAGAGAAGACACCAGGAGACTGTGGCTGACTGCTATCAGGGACAAGCACGTCGTGGGCTTCATCGCTGGCCCCCCCTGCGAGACATGGTCTCGTGTGAGAGGAGCACTTCATCCTGCGCAAGGAGAAGAAGATGACCGCGATGTCCAGGCGATGGGCAGAGGACTTCCGCGAGTTCTGAGGACGCTTTCTGAGCTGTGGGGCCTTCCATCTTTAGGACTTAGAGAATTGTCCCAAATTTTGATTGGCAATAGCCTACTGATTTTTACGCTAGAGGCCATTATCGAGGTAGCCCTAGCAGGAACTGTAGGAATTGCCGAACACCCGGCTGAGCCAGTAGATCTGGAGGACGCTGCCTCCATTTGGCGTTTGCCTATCATGCAGGTAATTTGCCAATTGCCAGGTGTAGAGCGAATTCGCTTTGCGCAAGGTCTTCTAGGGGCTAAAACTGTTAAGCCCACTGAATTCCTTTGTGTCAATTTGCCATCGATGATGCACCATCTGCACGCCAACCGTGTGCGTACAGAACTCCCCAAGGGGCAGTCGATCGGTAAAAACAACTTAGGACAATGGCGCACGTCCTCACTGAAGGAATACCCGCCATCCCTATGCAAAGCGATGTCAGATGCAGTCCATTCAGCTTTTGGCCGATGTGCGGCCGCTGAAGGCCATCCCAATGTCCCTGCGCATCTTCTTGAGATCTGTTGTTCCATGCAAGTGACAGAGTATGGTAAAACGTTTGGTCCAGATTATGCGAGGTGACATTTCATTTTGTGTTTCCCGAATTCAACGTGCGGAGCACGTGCCGAGCCGCAGCGACATGGCAGCAAAGAGCTCTCAGGAAAAAAAATATGTATATATATATGTATATATATATGTATATATATGTATGTATTACATTATATACTATATACAACTGTATATATCATATAATTATATATATATATAACTATATATAATTATATAATTATACATATTGTATATTCTAGAAATGCTTTATAATCTATATCATATATGATATATTGGGTATTGCCCCCAAACTAATCAACCAACGAAGCTTTTGGACAGAAATCAGTGTTCTCGTCATCCCAACAGACCTGGAAATCTTGGAGGAATTCCAGAGTTGCCTGGAACGAATTGAGAAAATCTGGTTTTTTTCTATAGAAAATCTGGGATTTTTCTATGGAAAATCTGATTTTCATGGAAATCTTATGGAATTTATGGGAATTTCAGCAGATTGTTATAGGATTTGGGGGCCAAGATGTGAGCAGTGTTGGTTAAATCATGTTCGATCCGCATTCTCCACTATAACCAATTCCCTAACCACTTCTTTGGGCAAACTATTAGGGAGCAGTCTTCAAAACCCGAAAGCTTGTTCCATTTAATCCAGGTTGCTTCAGACCGGGATCCCATTAATGGATGATTATCCCCAATATATTGGGCCGTATAATCCCCAAACTAATCATCAACCAACAGGGGTGTTGAACGCTACTCGATTGGTAAATGCATGAATCAAATGGTAAATGGATTATATGTTTACTGTTGAATTATGACTTAAGGTAAATATATGTTGGTAAACTAGTTTACTAGTGACATACTGTTACTATTCACTGGTACTACGATTCGTAAAAACTTCGTTGGTGAATTGGTACATCGACTAGCAATATTCAGAGGGTACCAGTCGCTCCAGCTGAATATGTTCAAAGAATTAATCAGTCAAGTGGTTTAAAAAAACACACGTACCCTCTGGTGAACTAGCATAACTATGGACAAAGAATACAATTATTTTATATGATCTTGATAGGTAAATCAGCTATAAATGCTCCATTTTCCGTAGCTATGTTAGTTATGAAGTGGGTAAGTAACCAGTTCATCTGGATGATTCAGTGGGATACCACCTCCCAAATGATTGAGCTCAATGTTCCACGTTTCCTCGGATGATTTTGGAGTTCATTAATGGGCAATGGGTTCACAGGGACATGTTAAGTTATGTTTGTGGTATGGTTTCTGATGTCATAAGTGGGTTATATAACCATAGTTGTAGAGGTTACCCTCTGGTAAACTAACATAACCATGGAAAATCACCATCTTTAATGGGTAAATCAACTATAAATGGCAATTTTCAATAGCTATGTTAGTTTACCAGAGGGTAACCATAGTTGTAGAGGTTATATCACAAGTTGTGGAGCTTATTGCCACAGTTATACCCTTGTCGCCTTGTCGCCCCAAGTGCACCCCTTTTTTTTCGCCCATCCATTTGGAAAGGGTGACCAGCAACTCCCGATGACCAAGATGTAATGCGTCAAAGAAAATAGTGAACCATCGCGGCAACCAACCATCTGAGGCTCACTGTAAAAATCGTCACAGATAGGGTTTCAGTTTTCTACTTTGCGAAAAAACTGTAGATCAGTTCGATACCAACAATTTGCCACTACATGGCAGCCAATATTTTGGAGGTCCCCGAGACGGCTAAGTTGGTTTATGACTTCACTAGCTATAGCCAACCATGTGGTCTATGGAAGTTTGTGGTAGATATCTGAAGTTAAGAACATAATGTTTGGGGGTCTCACCTTTTAGACAAAATCAGACAATAGTCATAAAAACCCTCTGGTAATTTGACATCATAGCTATGTTGAATCGCCATTTAAAAAAATGGAGGAACATCTACTGGTTGGTGGTTTTAACCATCTTGGAAAATATGAAAGTCAATGGGAAGGATGACATCCCATATATTATGGAAAATAAGTCATGTTTGAAACCACCAACCAGTCATTTATAGTTGATTTACTTATTAAAAATGGTGATTTTCCATAGTTATATTAGTTTACCAGAGGGTAAATGGTCCAATTTCCATTGAAAACAGACAAATTCTCCGGTAGATGCCTTGGTGTTTCATTCCCATCATGACCCTGGGCCTGGCCAAAGAATCACATTTCTGCACCACATCTGGCGAGGTCTAGGGGTCGACCAATGGTAGAAACTGTGACCTAGCAACCACCAATGCCTATATATAGTTACTGGTTGGTGGTTGAGCCCTACCCCTCTGAAAAATATATTAACGTCAGTTGGGATTTTATATTTCCCAATGTATGGAAAATAAAAAATGTTCCAATGACCAACCAGGTTATATCCGATTTATGTAGAGGATTGTGAAAAAAACATGGAAACAAAAACATATATTGTGGGATACTTCGGCTCTCGAAATTTCAGGGTTTTCCCATTTCAATTGTTACACAGAAAGTTTCATAATAGCTTGTCTTGTTCATCTAATCCTAGCACATGTTCACATGATTTCACATGTGTCGCCGTGCAACTGCACGGACAAAAAATGTGGTTTCCGGGATGTTTGCCGCATCTTTATCTCCATTGGATGGAAATGGATCGAAAAAAGAATTGATCACAAAAGGAAGATCACGAATTACCTTACTTCGAGTGATTAAAAAAAAACCTGACATGCTATTCTGACATAGATTATATTTTAAAAAAAACCTTTTAATCATGATAAATTTATATAAATCTTAAATACTGTAAGTGATAATCAGCATTCAACATCGCGTCGAAGCACGTCGAAGATATCGAAGGGACCGCGCCTCTATATGTCACCGTGGCGCCTTGGGGGCAGCACTTTACTGCCACTGCATCAGGCGTTTGGAAGGCCTGGTCGGGATGTTGGTAAATTCCTGGCATCCCAATGGTGAAACCAGCAAAAACCATGGGATTGAGTGGAAATTCATTCATGGCATTTACCCTCTGGTAAACATACAAAAAGCTATTGAACATGGCCATTTATAGTGGATTTTCCCATGAAAAATGGTGATTTTCCATAGTTATGTTAGTTTACCAGAGGGTAAATGGAAATATATAATGTGAATCAATGGGATTTCGGATTTCAATTTGATTGGAATCAGTTGGAATGGGATTTAACCGAGTTTGATGAGGTGTAACAGTATAACAACAACTATGGGGGATGTGGTTGTGTCTTCAAATATGGGTTTGATCATGATTGATCCTCAATTTATGGTCATGTTAAAGGGAAACAAGAACAGAATCCACCAGGATTCGTATCAACTGGTGTTGATTCTGGACTATATAGTTGTTGACAAATGGGTTGATCCTCTGGTTTTGTCTAACAGTTTGCCATGGAAAATCACAATTTTTAATAGGTCAATTATCTATAGTTAAATAGGCCATGTTGATCCATGTTCCAGTTTGCAAACTGTTTCTTATAACCTGAGGATGCCAGAGGGTCCATGGACAAAAAACCTGCGAAAATCATCTACATGGATCTAAGTCGAAGTGGTTTTCCAGGTTTTTCCATGGTTTGTCCATGGTTTTTCCATGGTTTTTCCATGATTTTCCATGGCCCCTTGACCAAGGGAGGGTTGACGTCTGGAGTTGCTTGAGATCTCGCCCGGTGAAACCAGTTCGCAAACTGTTAACTGTTGGGGGTTCCAGTTAGTCATGGGCGTAGCCCAATAGCTGGATGGTATATAATGTGTTTGATTTATAATGAAAAATCCTTAACATGGATTAAAATTGATGATTCAGGGGTACCCACATATTTTTTGAAACCTCCAAATAACCAGAGGGTAACTGGCGTTGATTTCTGTATGTAAAAAGAACCAGGCTGTGTGACACCACCTGGCAGAATGGACAACATGTTCACTCAAAGCATTTGGCATTAAAAAGGGATAAGTGACTGGATCAGGTTTGGGGAAGCCATGGGAATGTTATATCTATATTATGTATATATATATATGTGTATGTGTGTATATATATGTAGGTATATGTATGTATATATATATACATATGTATAGAATTTTAGTGTGTATATATATGATATATAGAATTATATAATTATATAGATATTTAGAGTAAAACCCAATCCTGAATCAAGGCAACTATAAGAATTAGACCGATTAGGCTTATATCACCAAAAGCAATGGCGATATGAACTAATGTTGACCATCAGTATGATGATATGATGATATGATTCAGAATAAACCCCAAGGCTGTTTTAAGCAAGTCCTATGCCTATGCTCTTTCCAATATCAACCATCGTTTAAGTGGGGTTGTCTTTCAAAGTTGCTAGATATACAAATGCATATCACATATTATATATAATAATAATAATAATAATACTAATAATAATAATAATAGCAATAATAATAGTAATAATAACAATATAACAATATTAATATATCAGATTCTCAAATAATGATCAAGAACACTTACAAATCTTACAATAATTCTCCAACCCAAATATATCATGTCACGTGATGTCTATGGTTTTTTTTGCCGCTGTGTCTCACCTGCTGCTCATAAATCTCCCAGATCCAGCGCGGCGATTCCATGGATTCCATGGGATGGGAAATCTCCATGGAAATCTCGGTTTTCACCAATGGTCTTCGGAGGTTTCCTGAAATAGGAGTAAGGTATAGTAATGGTGTATCCTGATTAGTGTCTAGCTTCGCTATTTTGATGAGTATCTAATCAAATCTAGGTTCGCTATTAGTGTCTAGGTTCGCTATTGTGATTAGTGTCTAGCTTCGCTATTAGTGTCTAGCTTCGCTATTTACAGTGTTGTATCCTGATGTTGTAATCAGGACGAAACATTACCCCCAAATCATCCAAAATTGAACCATTTGGGGATTCCCTATTATAGGAAACCTCCACATGGTCTTTACCATCGAATATAGGGAGTTTAACTGAAAAATGTGTCCCGAAGCGTTCAGCTCTTACTGGTAGGAGACTGACTTACGTCAGTCATAAATAGCTGCTTGCTGTCTTCTCTACGTAGCTAAAATCGTCATGACAAGGTTCAATTTCTTCCAACTTCAGCCCTGAAAGCAAACCTGTCATGCAAGTGTGACCTGCGAAGAGTTTGCATTGTGAGGCCACATTTTTTGGTGCTCTCTGAAACTTCAGCTCTTTTCCTCCTGAGTTGTGAGCCAATCATACGATTTTGAGCCTCAAGATCTTGAGATTCTTGCGACATCTTTTGATGACCTTTGTAACACTTTTCTGATCACCAAATTATGGGTAAAAACCACAAACGATGCCCCCAGTTTGACCAGTAACAACTGCTGCATGCCCAAACCACTGGGAGCTGGGAAAAAAAAGGCCCTTTGCAGCTTTAATATGACACTTTGAAGAGGTTCACTTAAGAAAAAGCACGATAAGTCGATAAGGTTACTTGAATTGGTGGGAAAATGTTGGAGACTTCTATCATATGTGCAAAAAAACCTTGCTTTTCTGTGAAATCAATAAACCCAACCACTGAGAGATGTATAGAAACCCACGGTATGACATGTTGGCCATCTCTCAAGATCCGTTGGTATAGCTTCACCACGACGTGGGACAACTGTCAAGACGTTGGTACATCAACGACCATCAACAAAAACATATATATATATACAGGATAAATTACAATGGTAATCCATGGTATTATCTAATGATTGTACCATGTGGATTGTACCATGGTATTACCCCATGAGAATAGACTGTAGTGGATTGTAATCTAATTACCCCATGTGGATGATTCATGTTGGCCCATAGCTTTAGGACACCACCAAACCCTTCCATCATCATCATCTTCCATTTGGGGAAATCCATTTGAATCATTCTAAATTTCGATCCCTGAAAAAAACAAACAAATACCAAGCGCTCAAAATTGGTGGTGTTTTCCCATTCAAGAACACCTCTGGTTGGTGGGTTCAGTCCCTCTGAAAAAAATGAATTTGTCTGTTGGGATGATTATTCTATATGGAAAAATAAAATTCATGCTCCAAACCACCAACCAGACCTTTATGTTTGCTGGCAAATCCCTGTTTCTTTCCTACCCGCCCACTTTCTGCCCCCAAAACCCCCACCCCGCGACTCGTGGTGTCCGCACAGTCTCCCAGTGCCGCCCATCTGCGGTGCTGCGAACACGCACCTGCCCTGGGGCATAGGCCTCGGCTGTGTTTGGTGGTGAAGAGTTATGCATCGGTTCTGTTGGTTACCTTATGTATGTAATTGATAGTTGGTAACTAATCAATAACACATCATATATAATGACTAACATTAACTAACCAATACAATCAGCCACTGATATATATATATATGATTATAGATGTATGCGTATATAGATAGTTGTAACCGACGAACATAGTTGTGTTGGTTGTGTTGGTTGTGTTGTGTTAGTTGTGACCATATATAGAATCGGATAGTTACGTTGGTTAGCTAATATCAATTACATGATGAAGTTGGTTAAGAACTACAATTCAACTACATCGTTGCTAAAACATGCTGCGTTGCAACCATGTGTTATTGTCAAAATGTTTTGGTTTATGGAAAAGTCTACAACAAATGTGTGTTTGAAGCTCAAATCTGTTGGGGGTTGCTGATGATACTTTCTCCTCAACCCAATCTGGGTGGAAGGTTGCAGGATGTCGAGAAATGGGGACGGTTTCCTGCTGGATTCAGCATCAACAAATGGGGAAATTCACTGGGAAAAAAGGGGAACTTGCCCATCAACAATTGTGGTTTTACGCTGTCAAAAAAAATGCTGATTGTCAACAAACATCATCAACGAAAAACATGATCGATTGGGAAATCTGATACTCAACCACTGGCAATCCCAGTTTCGGACTGAAGTTCCGGACTTTCGATTCCCGTGGAATGAAAATGAGCACAACTAATGAGAGGAACCCCTGAAACTTCATTTTAAAAAAGTTATGTCTAGTTTTTGTCCTGGAATCAAGCCATTGATTCATTCATTGGTTGCATCCTTTTCAGTATTATGCATATAATTATATATATATATATACGTATATACATAATATGTAGATGTCTATCATAATTTTGCCATGACTTCAGGATACTACCCATTAAACTTGCCAGTTGGACCAATACCCATGGATTCCCCGTTTAGGTGGCCGGACCCAAGAGACCTTCAAGGAGCGAACTTTCCGGCGCTTGTGCATGATTCCCGTCCAGACCTGTCATCAACGAAACCGGACCATTTCGGATCTGCCCTGGAAGAGGGGACCATTTATGATATGGAAAGGATATGGATTATGATTCTGATGATTATGATGGGATTTATTTGAATAATATGGATTAATAATGAATAATATGGATTAATAATAACTGGCTGGTGGTTTCAACCAACCCCTCTGAAAAGTGATGGAGTTCGTCAGTTGGGGATGATGACATTCCCAACTGAAGGAAAAAATTTAAAAAAAACAAAAAACAAACCACCAACCAGTCATGATCTTGGTTTGATTGAAGAGGGATGAACTTTCATTCCTAGATGTAGACAAGTGTCACAGCAAAATAGATGGTATATCCTGGGTATCCCACGAAACATTGGTATCTACAGGTATTGATCAATGGCCAAAATGATAAAATGTTTCGCACCGTTATCTCTAGACGATTGATCCCTCACGGCCATAAACCGTTGGCCCGCTGGCCCTTGTGCCGGCAGCATGCTCGGTGGTGTCAGCACCCTCGAAATATATTTGGCATTCGGGATACCCTCCTGTAATCAAGCAGGCAATGGAAAATCATCCTTAGCTCCTCAGCTCTCTTGATGATATAAATACTCACGACCGGAAAACTCTTCATGGCTACGCGTTTTAGAATGGTGGATACCCAAACAACACGTTTTTATGATGGAAAATGATGAGAACTGTTCAGACAGACCCATATGAATGGACCTGGTTATTACCACTGGGATCCTCCCAAGAGCCATCTCAGGTCCCCATATCCACCAGTGTCCACCAGTGGATACCAAGGAACCACCACTTCCTCAGGGTCGTGTCTCCCACTGGAGCACCTTGGGCTTGTAGATAGACATAGGCAAATATATGTTCCATATTCAACTATCTATCTATCTATCTATTTATTTATCTAGCTATCTATCTAATATAATATAATAAAATATAATATAATATCACATAATATAATATAATATGATAAATATAATATAATATAATATAATATAACATATTATAATATAATAGAATATAATATAATATTAATATTAATATTTATATAATATTACTATAATATAACATAAATATACTATAATATAATAAAATGTAATATAATATAATAGAATATGATATAATATAATATAATATAATAGAATATGATATAATATAATAGAATATAATATAATATAATAGAATAGCATATAACATAAATATACTATAACATAATATAATATAGTATAATATAATATAATATAATAGAATATAATATAATATAATATAATATTAATATAATATCAATATAATATAACATAAATATAATATAATCTATGTATCTATCCATCCATCTATCTAATCTATCTAATCCATCCAACATAAACCTGGGCTTAATGCTGGTCATCCATCCAACCAAACCCCCAGTTCTCTGCCTAGGCAGAGAGCCATTTCTCCATCTTTCGCCGATCGAAAACAAAAAAAACCTGGATTTGGGGGCCTTAAAAATCCACCAAGAACCACCGGGGTTGAATCCCATGATAGGTGTCGGAAAATCTGGGGCACCAGTAGCCGCTGCCAGGACTTAAGGCTTGCTTCGAAGAGAAGGGGCTTGTCCTCGGGGCGGAACGGCGCTGGGGCGATACAACTCATCTTAGATGCGTATGACCTTTTGAAAATCTTCCAAATGTACATGATACATGTGTATATATATCTGGTTGGTGGTATACCTACCCCTCCGAAAAATATGAAAGTCAGTTGGAATAATGACATTCCCAATATATGGAAAGTCATATATACATATTATATATAGGGTATGTATTTTGTATGTGCAGTATATATTAAATATGCAAGACATATTTGATAATGCGTCAACGCGGACTTGCTGCCCTGGGTCTTCCCCCAATCGAACAGTGGTTGCTAAACCCTGGGTGATTATTCTATGGGCTTATAGTGTTTGTCCAACAGATAGTCTATGGATGTCTATGGGGTTATACTATCCAAATATATTGGGGATGATCAGTATTGATTATACGGAAAATCCGATGAACCAGCAGTGTACATTAAGTGGGACGACATTTCGGGTCTTGAACACGAAAAAAGATGCGCGATTTGTTCATCCAACTCCTGACCATGACACATATGACATATATATATATATACCCCCGGGAACATGATTATTTATTAGTTGTTATTAATGGTTATTCCTGGCTTGTAATGGTTATTAATGGTTAATGGTTTGTAATGGATATTCATGGCTTACTGGGACTATGATTGGCTTTGTGACCCAAGGTACTTGTTTGCACCTCCTACCATCCTATTAGGCCTTTGGTGCGCAGAAATGTGGCACTTCGGTCGTTGTCAGCTGCTGTACTAGTCGGGATCACCCCCCAGATTGGTTCAAACATGTTCCACTGTTGCAGTGGAACCATAATCAGTTGGTTGTATCGCAATGGTTCTATAACCAACTGATTGTGGGCTTCTTTAACCAGAGGTTCTCATTGATGTTGGGCTTCTATACTTGTTGGGCTTCCAACTATCGCCATTTGCAGAGGAAAAAAAACCAGAGGTTAAAATCCCATTGGTTTTGGGACCTGAAAGGTTGATAACTATAGTTATTCCGTTAGAATCCAATAGTTATACCCATGAATTTCCATAGTACCATGGTGATTTTTAACCATTAAAAAAAAAACGACATGAAAAGCCAGTGAATAGCCATATGTTTGGGCCATATAAAAATGACCAATATCAGCCAGTTGTACAGGAAAAGCCATGAATTAACCATGAGCATCCTCTGAGGCTGGACGCTGCGCTGGGTGCCTGGCAAATCATCCTCCTTTGCGCTGGTTCTGAAGGTCGAAGCTGACGGCGTAGCGGCGTGGCAAGGCGTAGGTGCACCACCGGGGGGGTGAAAAAGTTGCTGTTTCTGGGGTGTAAAACATGGCTATAACATGGCTATAACTCTGCGATGTGAGATAATCATGGTTGTTCATGAGTTCATATGAATTCATAATTGTCTAAGACTCGTGATTTAGATGGGTATTAATGGGTATAACATGGGATTTTAAGCTCCACCCGTTGGGATTTTAGAAGCCCCTTGTCTCTGCATATATGATCACCATCCCAACCATGGGGTTAACTCAGCCCCGAAGCTGATATGGCTGGGTGACCTCCCAAAATGGTTTTTTTTTACTCCCATCCAAGGTGCTCCCCCCCACGTTTTATCCAAAATTGCCTTGAGTTCACCCACTTAACTGTAGATAGATCAATATTATGACTGGTTGGTGGTATACCTACCCCTCTGAAAAATATGACTTCGTCAGTTGGGGTTATTATTCCCGATATATGGAGAAATAAAAAATGTTTCAAACCACCAACCAGATGATATATGTCCCACTTAAACATCCATAGTGGTCTGAATCATCAAGCAACTTAGCTGCTTTAGCTACACTGGGACACCACCTTACAGAGATGCTTGGTACATCTTTGATCTGTTCACGAATCCCTGCGTCTCCCGGCTGGCTGCAGCCTTAGAGGAAGCAAGTTGCTAGCCGTAATCACTGGATTGGTTTTAAGAATACCTACAAGAAACAATGGTTTTTCCTATGAAATATGAGGAGTTCTTGTAAATGTTCCCTTAAACCAATCCATTGGTGTAAACATGGGAATAGAAGCCAAGAATATTCAACAGTGATGGTTGTTCAGAGGGAAAATGACCAACTCACAAGGAATGATAGGAAATTCGGGGATGTAATGAGCAAAAACAGGAATAGAGCTGATTCGAGTTTGGGATATTTTTGGGGGTTTACTATCATCCAACATGGAATCAGATATAGTGGGGTCATGTGGGGTCTACTGCAACCTCCGATCTTTGGTATTGAAACTTGCCGACTCCCCATTTGTTGACGGAGGTGAACGATATTGTTTTGTGGGTGCAACCACTTTCAAGCATGGTCAAAATGAAACATGTTCCAGGGACCATGTAAAACATCTTTGACACAGTGCTGAACCACCCGTCCATCTTTGAAGTTTGTGACATGAACGAACTGAACATGTTCTAGGCATTCAGCGCCCCAAGTGACATTTGTTCAATCTCCAAATGCACTTTGAGCAGTGGATGTTTCACAACGAACAAGTGAAACAAAGTGAAACAAACCCCTCTCAGATCCCAACTGTGTCGATGGGAGCATGGAAATGCACTTCGCCTTGGAAACACATCTGTTGGTGGGAGAAGCCAAGGACAAAAACTGCAGGACAAAGATCGAAATGGACATGAGTTGGTTTGAAAATGCGGTACTTACCGGTGCCAAATTTTCCTATCAGATTCTGGCAATTCGGTGGTTCATTCCTCCATTTTTTGGATATCCAAATGAATGTGGCCACTTTACACGCAACATGCTGCGACTCTAAGCGTGTTTCCACAAAAAGGAATCAGCTGCGTATTCATTGGAAAAAAAACTGATCCTTTCTGGAATCAAAGAAGTGAATTGACATGTTGTTGTTTACCTATCCCACTACATCTCATTATATGGTCGGTTATTGTCGGTTATATGATGTTATATGCCATTCTGTCTCGATGAAAAATCTCCAGTATATCCCAACACTCATCAACCAGCCATCATTCATCAGTTCCATACGGTATATATATAGTATTATATAGTAGTCCCAAAAAAGGTTGAAAAGTAATGTACCTCCAATCTAATGGGATTTGACTGTTCTATCTTGTTGGGGATTACTATACACAGTACACTGTTTTTTCTCGATCGCCATGGTTTTTTCCCGCCTACCAGGAAGCTGGCATAGTGCGCCTGTCAGGTGAAACCCCAATTGGCGGTTTATCCCATGAGTCTACATATAATGGATATTAATGGCTAATTGCGGCAAACCCAAATAACAAGAATAAGTTGGAAAACTGGATACAATTTTAGTAGATCCATGTAAATACATGGTAATTTTATACCACTTATGTTTCATCATGGATGGAAACACGTTATAAAAATCACGGGTTTCTTCATCTTTCTTATGGAGTTGCTATATAAAAAGGTATGGTTACCAGCTACCATGGTCCGACCCTGGGATCCCCGTGGTCCATGGTAGGTCGCCTTGGGGTGGTTTGACAAAAAAATCATTTATAATATATGGATAATATATGGATAATATATGGATAATATATGGATAATATGTGGATAATATATGGATAATACATGGATAATATATGGATAATATATGGATTATATGTGGATAATATATGGATAATATGTGGATAATATATGGATAATATATGGATAATATGTGGATAATATATGGATAATATATGGATAATATATGGATAATAGATGGATAATATGTGGATAATATATGGATAATATATGGATAATATATGGATAATATATGGATAATATATGGATAATATATGGATAATATATGGATAATATATGGATAATATGTGGATAATATATGGATAATATATGGATAATATATGGATAATAGATAATATGGGATAATATATGGATAATATATGGATAATATATGGATAATATATGGATAATATATGGATAATATATGGATAATATATGGATAATATATGGATAATATATGGATAATATGTGGATAATATATGGATAATATATGGATAATATATGGATAATAGATGGATAATATGTGGATAATATATGGATAATATATGGATAACTGGTAATATAATGATTTGAATATTAGTGATTTATGATTAATGGAAAAACTAATATATGATTTATGGATAATATGACTACTATGGAAAATATACATACATGGGATAATATTTCTGGATAATATAAACCATACATGGGTAATTAGTTTATATGACTACTATGGGATAATATTTCTGGATAATATGACTAATATGGATAATATTGATATATGGACTATGTGTAGTGGATAATATATGGATAACTGGTTGGTGGGAAACCTACCCCTCTGAAAAATGATGGAGTTCGTCAGTTGGGATTATGACATTCCCAACTGAATGGAAAAATAACACATGTTCCAAACCACCAACCAGATAATATTGATTATATGACTAATATGACACATAGTCAGGAAAAAAGTCGGGATGAAATTAATGGTCTAATTATGATTGGAGTTGTGATGTCGCAATGAGATTACACATACACTAATATATGACAAATATGACAACTATGTCCCTTTCAATAAATTATAATATAATGTACGATTAATGTTATCATTGAGCATAACCACTAAATAATAATATGGATAGTAGATAGTGTTTAAAGACAACACACAAGTACGAGTGAGCATGAGTACAAGTTATGTACAGCAGGTACAGGTACAAGTGGGAGAAAGAGTCAGTGCAGTGAAAAGAACGGGGAGAACAACCATAACAATAAGAACAAACCAGAAAGACAATCCAGAGGCTGGTTGTGTCATCCTTCACTTTGGGCTATGCTGGTCATGTGTTCAAAAACTCGAAATGTCATCCCTTTATATACGGTTGATTGCGAGGGATTCCCATTCATCGGTCATGATTATCCACAATAAAGAATTATGAATGATTCTGATGTATAAATGGACTTTTTCATGGGTCACAATGATCCCCAATATATTTTCGTTTCGCGAATGTGATTGTTACAATCCCTATCTGCCCTATCGGTCTTTGATCGACCTCGAAGGGGACTCTTTAATGATGAAAATGGGTGCAGAAAGTTCTGAGCTGATGTTATATATATATAAGAATGTGTGAAAAGAACTCGTTCAGACATATTTGTTTAAAACAATTACAATACATTCACGAATGATGTTTGAATTTGAACGATATGATGAAACATGTCTAAAATCTGAATGTATGTCAAATTCCTATACATTACACATACACAACTTTGGTTTTGGGGAAAAAACATGTGAAAACATGTAACTCACACGTCCTGACAACCTGGCTTATCTATGCGGTTTTCACCCATCTTAATCTAAATCTGAAAGTCAATTGGGATCATCATTCCATTTTAGATGGCAAATCAACTCTCTTTAAAAGCACCAAGCAATGCAAACATGTCACTTGTGGCGTGCTCCACTCAATTTGCGTGGATATATGGCCACAGAGGTTATATCCCAACTTGTGGGGGCCTCCCGCATTGCCTTTTTTTGATGGTTTAGTCACCACATTTGCTGGATACTGGGTGCAGTTGCACCAATGAGTCTAATTTTAGTGGCTTATATAATCATAGATATCACTTACCACTAATAGTGGTAAGTGCCCCATATCCCAACTATTCACAACTTATGGAGGTTACCCTCTGGTAAACTAACATAACTATGGAAAATCACCATGCTATTGATGGGAAAATCCACTATTTCGACTGGGCCATTTTTAATAGCAAACCGTTAAATTACCAGAGGGTACCAGATACTCCCATGGTTATCCCTCCATGTCCAAACTTCGTTCTCGATCCGCCTGCGCGAATTTCCTGGATCGACCCAGCCTTGAGGGGCTGCGGTACCGGTGGGAGCGCCGAAAGATGGAGCTGGCCCCGAGGTGTCCTGTAAAGTGTCCCGTTTTTGGTAAGAAACATCATCTGGATGAATTATAGTTCACTAAGTTCACTAACATTTTGGATTTTTGGGCATTTGGGGATAGTTACCCCACCAATCATTTCCAGTCACGTCGCGACGTGAGGTTCTCGCAGATCTGCCAGATATATCCAGATAGTCAACTGAGATATCAACAGATATCACGCCCCATATTGAGGTGTATGGGGAACATGTGTTCTTGTAGGGAAATATCATGTTCAAAATGCAAAATCAGAAGCAACATCAATCGAGAAAAACACAAGACATGATTGCTGTACCGCAAAAAAACCTGAAGTTGGTTGGATTTTCACTGTTTCCGGTTGATGAAATCCCCATAAAAATGGCTTCCCTCCTCGGCTTTTCTAGATCCTTTTCGGATCACCGTTGTCTCAACCATTTTGATGGACACTGACATATGGGTCCACAGTCAGACTCGACTGCCCCCGATACGTGATGTTGTCGTATGGCCATGGGTCAAAAATGGGTATTGTGAATACCAATACTACAAAAAAGGCAAAAAATGATACAGTAAAGGCATCTTTGAAGCCACCATAAAATCGCGTGATCATCGTTTTCCCACATAAAATTGCCAAAAATCGTGGGCGTCATCAGAAACCGCAAAGCACTTGGGCTCCAGGCAGAAATGGCACCTCTAAGTCTTTGAGAGGCACCTGGGGCCAGGCCACTTGGCCACATGGCCGGTTTTTCAAAATGGTGGTTATTAAAAATGGTTGGAATCAAACACATCAAAATGCTTGAAACGCTTTCATGAAAAAATATTGTTCATCAATCTCCAAAGTTTTTCTTGGTCAAGTTTAGATCTATGGTCAACTCCCATTCGATCAATCATTAAATCCTCATTGTCGGTGGTGGAAACAGTGCCAGCACATGGTCGTTGGATGAAACCCACCAAAAAAAATCGCTGCATGGGTATGGCTCAGTTCGCCCCAGTACCTGCTGTTCACTCCTTCAGCTGGTATTTATGGATGTTCATCTACCGCTTCATCTGGTTAGTTATTATAGGTTGGACTCACTTCCTTGAAAAAAACATCATTGAAACGCATTCCATAAACGATATCCAGGCAAAGTATATCCGCAGAAAAACAGATCTGGTTCAATTTACCGATGTTTACCACGTCTTGGGGGTTGCTGTATATTATATATCAAAGAATGTTTTTTTTAATGAGTACAGCAATATCAACTATATTCCTTAATAATATCAATTTCCAGAATTTATTGGCTCAAATAAACTGCCTCAACCAATGTACATCATTTCTTTAAAGTGCAAAAAACGAATCTTTCCAAAATGTTCCAATCAACACTTAGAGGATCATCCCACTGAGTGGTCAGGAAAAACCCTGGGACCGGCCACGATCTCCCGGGACCTCGGTGAAAGAGATCAATACATGATAGCCTCTGGTAAACTAATGGATACTAATGGTGATAGATTATGGTGATTTTAATAGTGATTGATTATGGTGATTTTAATGGTGATTTAATGGATGTTAATGGGATATAATGGTGATAGATTATGGTGATGTTTATGATGATTTAATGGATGCTAATGGAGTGTTAATGGGATGTTTTATGGGATTTAGCCCCTGGTAAACCTTTACAGTTTTCTATTGAAAATTGCCATTGAGTTCGTCTGGTTGGTGGTATACCTACCCTCTGAAAAATATGAAAGTCAAATGGGATTGTTGTTCCCAGTATATGGAAAAATAAAATTCATGTTCCAAACCACCAATCAGCCATTTAGTTCGTTGATTTCCCCATTATAGCATGGTGATTTTCCATAGATATGTTAAATTACCAGAGGGTAATGAAATAAAATTCCATATAATTCCCATTTAATATCATTTCACATTGGCTAAAATGATTAAAAATGGTTTCAATAATGTTAAATGATTATGGTGACTAACCACTTACTATGTTTATATAGATGGGTTATAACTATGACTGCTACGATTATGATTATATCATATTATATCCATCGGACAAATATCATTATCACATGATCATTTTGAAATTGTGATTATGAATAACGACGATATTTTTCTGATTGTGATTTTATGATTAAGTATGAATAACTACAATATTTCATTTAAAAAAAAAAAAACTATATCATGATCTTGATTCCCATACTTACTGGTTCCAATAAATGATGATACCCTCGAAACCAACGGACTTCTGCCACACCCCGGCCTTGGACCGAAAATGGCCGAGCCTGAGGTGATTCTGTGAAACACTGGCCGCAGCCATCATGGAGACAACCATGGCCATCTATAAATGGCATAACATAAGCCTATCATGGGATAATCTATAAATGGATCTAGTCTATGGCTCACAATTTTTTTTGGATCTATAAATGTTAATGTTTTTTCTCCAATTGAATGGAACTATAAATTATTAGTTATAGAAAATCATGGCTTTAGAAATTTACAACCGTATTTGTCTAGTCTATTTTTCCAGCCATTAGAACATACCAAGCTTGAACTGACCCCCCACAAAGGGCCGGGACGACCTGGGGGGGGGGACCAGTCAAAATCAAGAAAGGTGAGATCTTCAGCGACAAAAATGGCATGCTGGTGTTCGAAATGTGAACTTTAAGAAGCACCAATTTTTAGTTGATTATAAATAATCTATATTATAGTGTGTTATATATATATAAGACTAATTAATCATATAATAGGGTGTCCTTTTTTTCCCTAGCTCAAACGAAAGTCGGAGATTTCTCTCAAAGCGCGGGTGAAGGAAAGAATTTTTGAAGCTTCCTTGCTGGAGAAAAACCCGGCGGTACACGTTTGGAAAACGACGTGGAAAACGATCTGCATTCATGGTATTCATGGTGGGTTTTTCACATTTATCCTTCTTACTTTACAGGAGGGAATATAAAAGTATCTGGTTGGTGGTTGATCCCTACCCCTCTGAAAAATATGAAAGTCAGTTGGGATGATGACATTCCCAATAATTATATGGAAAGTCCTAAAAGTCATGTTCCAAACCACCAACCAGATATTGTTGATCCCCACCTGCAAACAAAGATAGAAACTGCATGAAACTGCTGGGTTTTTGGCTTCATCTCATCATATCTCATCCCTAGGAATTCAGCCCGTCTTCACCGAGTAAGAATATCTTCATCAGCGACGGGTACTGAATCAAACCTGAAGCCCAAAAAAACATGTGTGAAAAACTACAGCATGTCCAATTTGGAGGATCCCGAAGTCCAACTCTACCTGGAGAATACTGGACAAACCCTACCCATCCAACTTGCGACCACGAGTGGCGGTGGCACCGTCAGCAAATCGCAAACTCCTGCCTGTCACCGGAGTTGGGATGGGTACATTCTGAGACCTACTGAATCTTCATGGGTTGTGGCATCTGTCAATGTGATCCAGCCTTATCTTAGCCAATCTTAGCTATAACATTCTGTAACCTTAGTTTGCCCTGCTCCTGAAACAATGAATTCAGTATGTCATTCTCTGAAATGGGGGACCCCATGGGACCCCCAAGTCCAACGGGTTTAGAACATCATGTTCCCTCTTCAGATTGTAATTGTGTGGGCATACCGGTATACAGCCCATGTTCATCCATTTTCAAACACACCCATAACACATGACGTTCATAAATTCCCTGGAGCAATCCCTATTTGATAACTAGCTTATCAGGTTGGTGGTTTCAACCCCTCTGAAGAATAATAATCAATTGGGATGATTATTCCCAATATTTCAATATATGGAAAAATATTCCACATGTTCCAAAACACCAACCAGTTCTCCAAACAGTAGCTGCATTGCAGCTGCACTTGGTAGCCATTTCAACGGCACCTGGTTCTGCATGGTGTTCAGCACGGCGCCCGGCATGGCGAAGACACGCAACGGCTGTCTCTGAGCTCAGCAACAAGGTGATACAACCGAATGTGTAAAATTTATCTTGGGATATGTCAAAACCCTGCCTGTAGTTTACCTTAAAATTGATGTTCATCTCCCTACAAGAAGGTATTGAAGAAGGCAATCCACAGCAATAAAAATACAGGTTCTTGGTGACTTTCCTAAGAGTTTAAACGACCATCAGTATTTCCTTCTTGTAAACATAAAAAAGGATGTGGAAAACCCACACGTAGATCCGAGGGCTATCATGGTCTGTCTTTATCTGCGAAACGCTTCACCAAGTTGTAGAGGATTCCAACAGGACAAGTGAAAATGGAACAGCTACTGATGTCATGTTCATGTATTCGATAGGTAAATCATCGAACTAAATGGGCCATGGCTTCCATAGCTCTGTTAGTTTACTGACATTAAGATATAAATAAACATCAACAGACAATCCTGGCATCCTTCCTGACAACGATGCTGCTGCAAATGACAGCGACACATACAGCAGAAAAGTACCAGCTGCAAAGACCGCAGACTTCACTGGCTACTGGGGATATCCATGCCTTGTCAATTTATGTTGGCAAGCTTTCTCACTATATCTGGTTGGTGGTATACCTACCCCTCTGAAAAATATGAAAGTCAGTTGGATTATTATCCCCAATATATGGAAAAATAAAAAATGTTCCAAACCACCAACCAGATATACTATTCACATCTGTTTACAAAAGGATATGACGAGATACGAGTACTAGGCTGCCCAATTACCAAGTGGATTGCAAGCATGTGAAAAAGTACCCAATTCCTACATGGAATATCATGGAATATCTTGGAATATCCCACTGATATACGACACGCATGGGTTATAGCACACTAACTGGAATGTACCTCATACCTCAAAAGCATCTCCACACTCCGTGCGGGGCCGAAAGAAACAATATACCAAGCAGGGGCAGGGGATGTACATGGGCTATAGTAAATATATCTACAGTAAACCATGAAGACTATGAAACTACTAATATCAATATATATATATGTATACATGACTTTAGTAACCACCCAAAACCATGAAAACGTACGAAATTTGGACTGTTTTAGCCGGTTTCGTCGTGGTGCTACAGAGGCGAATGTCAATCTAAATAATCTAACAATCCGTCACATTGCTGGCTAAAAAATGAGGAAAAACACCGGGAACGGTTCTACCCCACGCTAGCCCAACAATCTTTGTATGGCATTCTAAAACGATACATCCGAACATCGTGACTGTCGGTAGTTTGGCTCCAGGGATCACCTAAGGCAGATGCGAAGCAAAACCATCAACTACATATTAACACAATAGTGCTAACAAAGATCACTGTCCATAATTGTCCATAAGAACCAGTTGAACAATATAATCTAAAATCAGTTTCAAGAAATCAACAGTGCAGAATTGATTATATATTTAATGGCGCAACTGTTTCTTTTCTCAACTTCGTTCTGGTTTTCTTGGCATGTCCGGCACTTTGGCTATGGCAGGGCAACTTTGGCACTGCCATGGCAGTAACTTTCCATGTCTCTAGATCCGTCGCTTTGGACACCCCATCGGAACATGTGGTGTGTCTGAAAATGGGGGTATACCGCCCAACATAGTAAGTTCAATCGAAAAAAATGGTGATGAATCATTGGATTTAGTGTGTACCCCACTTTCAAACAAACCCATATGTAACATTATGTACCATGGTCAAAATGTGGTAAATGGCATACGGTTTATGGTCATCCGTCCCATAATGGAAATCCGTATAACGCGTATATTGAACCTAAAACTGATTTGATGACCATCCCCCAATTAATGGGTTAATCTATATTAATCTACTATGATTTTTGACCATGGCACATATTAATGTACATCTGTCAATATCTGTCACTCTCAAACAGGTTTCCCCTATCTGGCCAGCCATCCCTTACGAAACTTGCAGATGAAGATTGCCTTGGCTGCTTCACTTTGTGTTTCAGGGAGTGCAACGGGATATCATCATCATCTCATCATTATATAGTAATAACCATAATTAATCAATATATATATATAATTGTTGGGACATATTGGGACATTATATTAATAGTGATGGGATATCCCATTCACATTATCTAAGAAATGAAGGTGTCTATCGAATATCGCGCGACCACAACCCAACAAGTGATTGAGTATTTGCAACCAATAAAAGAAGGTAAAAGAACAGCTGCAAACCAATGAATGCAGGAACTAGCAGGAACCTGATGCTTTTGCAAATCGAATCCAACCCCCAACTCTTTTGGGCCTTGCAGCCTTTACATACAGGGTGCCGTTGCAGCCGTTCATTCATGGCTATTTGAGATGAGTCTGACCACATCTGACCACCTGAAAAGGAAAAACATCCATGAAACCTGTACAATTGGCAAGATACCTCTGATAATTGAACATAGCCATGAAAAATAGAATGTTATATCATATTATGTGTATATATATATATTTATATGTATAGTTCGATGATTTTCCTGATAACAATGCTGATGTTCCAGTTCGCAAAGTCAAACAAATTCCAAGAGGCTACCGGAAACTGAGCCGCTGGCCCTGCAGAACCCTCCTGGTCCACTGCAACTTAGGTCTGGCCTCACTGCCGCCAGTCATGGAGCTTTCCGGCTCCAGTCACGGGGGTATCCCTAGTTATCATCCAATGTCATTGGACTTGACATGACTTGACCATGACTATTGAAACCTATGGTGATGCCAGGGGATCCCGATATGACTTAAGAAACGACCAAATGAAACCCTACAAGCGGCAATGAATATGCAAGTCCTCGGGCTTATGCGAAAATCTCAGCAAGGCGAATTACAACCTCTAGTCTGGTGCTTCCCCTCAACAACATAACAACATAACAACTACGTGCAAAATGTGTCTCAAAATGGACAATGCCTCAAAGAATCCCAAAGAAACGGTTTCAACTGCTGAAATATGTAGATCATGACATGGCAGACATGAAATGGTGAAATCGCAGGTCTCTGCCAGCTGAATTGACACCTGGCATCTTACCAACCAACCTACCATAGAAGGCTTTAACAACAAGTGCACCATCAAGTTCCCTTGCCCTTTTCTACATATTCCTGAGCTGATCTTGCACGGCAGAGCTATCGCCACCATCATGTGGGTTGCCCCAAGTAACGACAGATCCATCTGCCAAGATAGCAGCAAATGCTCGACTTGTGGCATGAACCTGCTGCACTTTCCTGAGCTGATCTTGCACGGCAGAGCTGTCACCACCATCTTCTGGTCTCCCCCAAGTAACAACGCATCCATCTGCCAAGATTGCAGCAAATGCGAAAGATGTGGCAAGAACCTGCTGCACATTCCTGAGCTGATATTGCACGGCAGAGCTATCGCCGCCCAAATCTGGATTTCCCCAAGTAACGACAGATCCATCTGCCAAGACAGCAACAAATGCTAGATATGTGGCGTGAACCCGCTGCACGTTCCTGAGCTGATCTTGCACGGCAGAGCTATCGCCACCATCATCTGGATCGCCCCAAGTAACGACAGATCCATCTGCCAAGATAGCAGCAAATGCTAGACCTGCGGCGTGAACCTGCTGCACGTTCCTGAGCTGATCTTGCACGGCAGAGCTATCGCCACCACGATCTGGATCGCCCCAAGTAACGACAGATCCATCTGCCAAGATAGCAGCAAATGCTAGACCTGCGGCGTGAACCTGCTGCACATTCCTGAGCTGATCTTGCACGGCAGAGCTATCGCCGCCCACATCTGGTTTTCCCCAAGTAACGACAAATCCATCTGCCAAGATTGCAGCAAATGCCCCCCAAGATGTGGCATGAACCTGCTGCACGTTCCTGAGCTGATCTTGCACGGCAGAGCTATCGCCACCATCATCTGGGTCGCCCCAAGTAACGACAGATCCATCTGCCAAGATAGCAGCAAAAGCTCCACCTGTGGCGTGAACCTGCTGCACATTCCTGAGCTGATCTTGCACGGCGGAGCTATCGCCACCCAAATCTGGATCGCCCCAAGTAACGACAGATCCATCTGCCAAGATTGCAGCAAATGCCCCCCAAGATGTGGCATGAACCTGCTGCACGTTCCTGAGCTGATCTTGCACGGCAAAGCTATCGCCACCAGAACGGGACCTGCCCCATGTCACGATCCTATCACCTCCATGGCACCAGATAGCAAAAGCTCCGTCTGTTGCCGCCATCTTTGCTTGTTGCACAATGGCTGTCAGAACCGAAACCCTTGAAAAGCCAGGGCCAATGAAAAAAACGGGGCTTTAACAGAAAACCTAGGTTGTTAAAAAAAAAAACCTGTTTATGCTCCGTAGTCCTATGCTTTTGACCATGGCACATATTAATGTACATCTGTCAATATCTGCCAATATCTGTCATATTCCCCTATCTGGCCAGCCATCCCTTACCAAACTTGCAGATGAAGATTGCCTTGGCTGCTTCACTTTGTGCTTCAGGGAGTGCAACGAGATGTCATCATCATCATCATCATCATCATCACCATCATCACCATCATCATCATCACATCATTATATAATAATAACCATAGTTCATAATTATGTATAATTGTTGGGACATATTGGGACATTATATTAATAGTGATGGGATATCCCATTCACATTATCTAAGAAATGAAGGTGTCTATCGAATATCGTGCGACCACAACCCAACAAGTGATTGAGTATTTGCAACCAATAAAAGAAGGCAAAAGAACAGCTGCAAACCAATGAAGGCAGGAACTAGCAGGAACCTGATGCTTTTGCAAATCGAATCCAACCCCCAACTCTTTTGGGCCTTGCAGCCTTTACATACAGGGTGCCGTTGCAGCCGTTCATTCATGGCTATTTGAGATGAGCTGACCACATCTGACCACCTGAAAAGGAAAAACATCGATGAAACCTGTACAATTGGCAAGATACCTCTGATAATTGAACATAGCCATGAAAAATAGAATATTATATCATACTATACCATATTTTGTGTTTTTAAATATATATATATGTAAATATATATGCAAATATATATATATAGTTCGATGATTTTCCTATTACCCATGCTGATGTTCCGGTTCGCAAAGTGAAACAAATTCCAAGAGGCTAGCGGAAACTGGCCGCCGCTGGCCCTGCAGAATCCTCCCTGGTCCACTGCGACGTCGGTCTGGCCTCACTACCGCCAGTCATGGAGCTTTCCGGCTCTAGTCACGGGGGTATCCCCAGTTATCATCCAATCAATGGGAATTTCAGGATCCTAAAATGGAGGTACCTACCATATATAAGGCCTATATAAGGCCTATGTAAGTGAATATCATGACAAAATATGGCCTCATATGGCACAGTACCTCCATTTTAGGATCCTGAAATGACCATTGATCCAATGTCATTAGACCTGAGATGACTTGACTATGACATGACTTGACCATGACTTAGTATTGAAACCTATGGTGATGCCAGGGGATCCCCTATGATTGAAGAAACGACCAAATGAAACCCTACAAGTGGTAGTGAATATGCAAGTCCTCGGGCTTATGCGAAAATCTCAGCAAGACAAGGCACAGACAAGACCGGAGAGGCGGACACCACCACTCAGGGAGACACATGAAGGGAGACAAATGAAGGGAGACAAGGCACAGACAAGACCGGCGAGGCGGACACCACCACTCAGGGAGACACATGAAGGGAGACAAATGAAAGGAGACAAGGCACAGACAAGACCGGCGAGGCGGACACCACCACTCAGGGAGACACATCAAGGGAGACAAATCAGAGAGGGAGACAAATGAGCACAAGGCACAGACAAGACCGGAGAGGCGGACACCACCACTCAGGGAGACACATGAAGGGAGAGAAATGAAGGGAGACACACGAAGGGAGACAAATGAAGGGAGACAAATGAAGGAAGACAAATGAAAGGAGACAAGGCACAGACAAGACCGGAGAGGCGGACACCACCACTCAGGGAGGCACATGAAGGGAGACAAATGAAGGGAGACAAGGCACAGACAAGACCGGAGTGAAGGGAGACAAATGAAGGGAGACAAGGCACAGACAAGACCGGAGAGGCGGACACCACCACTCAGGGAGACACATGAAGGGAGACAAATGAAGGGGGACAAGGCACAGACAAGACCGGAGAGGCGGACACCACCACTCAGGGAGACACATGAAGGGAGACAAATGAAGGGAGACAAGGCACAGACAAGACCGGAGAGGCGGACACCACCACTCAGGGAGACACATGAAGGGAGACAAATGAAGGGGGACAAGGCACAGACAAGACCGGAGAGGCGGACACCACCACTCAGGGAGACAAATGAGGGAGTCAAGGCACAGACAAGACCAGAGAGGTGGACACCACCAGTCAGGGAGACACATGAAGGGAGACAAATGAAGGGAGACAAGGCACAGACAAGACCGGAGAGGCGGACACCACCACTCAGGGAGACACATGAAGGGAGACAAATGAAGGGAGACAAGGCACAGACAAGACCGGAGAGGCGGACACCACCACTCAGAGAGACACATGAAGGGAGACAAATGAAGGGAGACAAGGCACAGACAAGACCGGAGAGGCGGACACCACCACTCAGGGAGACACATGAAGGGAGACAAATGAAGGGAGACAAGGCACAGACAAGACCGGAGAGGCGGACACCACCACTCAGGGAGACACATGAAGGGAGACAAATGAAGGGAGACAAGGCACAGACAAGACCGGAGAGGCGGACACCACCAGTCACAAAGAGGCGGACACATCTTAAGAAAGAACTGAGAACCCCTAACAGTAAACTGTTTGGGGAAAGAAAATATGGAAAATCCAGCATAAAGGTAGATCATTTTGGGACCCCATGGATTGCCATAGCTATGTTAGCTTACTGGAGGCTACGGGCTGCTATGGGTCAGTTCCTTGGTACTCAGATTGTGGTAGGTTTTGACCCATCCCTTTTTCTCCCATCGGAAACAATTGGTGAACACCTGGGCGGTGCCAAGATGCCAAAAAAAAGCTCGAAATGAGTCAGCGTCAAAAATCGACATGGGAATGGCCCAAATCGGAAAAGTGTTAATTAGTTAGTGGGGATTCCCGGAGTTTAAGCCCAATGAATATTGGGTAGCATAACATTCATTTTACCAACCAATCATCATTTATCAATTATATCCACATTTTCTTTGGTTTAAATTTGATACTTAGACGTTTCTTACAAGTTATTGCTCAAATGGCATACCCTCTGGTAATTTAACATAGCTATTGAAAATGGCCCACGTCGAAATAGTTGATTTACCCATTAATAGCATGGTGGATCTTTCCATCGTTTTTTGTATGTTTACCAGAGGCTTCTGAGAACCAAGGCACTGTGAAGAGCAGTGCTTCATCGTGTCGCCTTGGGACGGCGGTGCCTCCGCTTTACCCGGTGTCATCAACTGCTGGAAAATTCCCGCACTAAATAGAGGTTGACCCTGGAATCAGATATGGAAAGGCCACCAAAAACAATGTCAACCCTGGATTAATAAACCCCGTTTACGGCTGTTGAATTGGGGTTTGGTACCATTTCAAAACCCATGGGTTTATTAATTCAGGGTTTGCAGCGATTTTCCCAGCTAAAAACCTTCATTTCCATCGGGATTTCCCAACGATTTTCGTGGATTTTCCATGTTCACTGCAGCCAAGTTGCAGCGCCCCGAGATTTCTCACAGAGCGCAGCGACGTGGTTTTACGGCTGCGCAGCTGTGGTTTTAGAAGAAATTTCTGAATTTCTGAAATTAAAGAGTGCGCCACATGAATCCACATGATATGTCTGATTATGTTTGCCATGTTGCTGTTTTGAAGACGCTTCAAAAACTGCGATGGCAAGCAGCGTTTGAAAACTTTGCACCACACGGTTCCCGCAAATATCTTTATTCAATATCTTCATTCAAGCATTCAAACCCCGAAACGGAAAACTATCAAGAAAACGTTGTCACGCACAAAAATAAATGTTCAAGTCAACCAAGAATCCCATACAAATAAAATAGGGAATAGGCAAGATATATGCATTTCGATCAGGGCCAGCAGTTTTTGGCAGTCCTCGCCCGGAAACTGTTGTTTGCTCATTTTTGCCTATCCCATTCTACCGGTCACATGTCCGGACATTGGTTGTCTTTCCAAATCGACAAACAACACCAAAATTCGAACAAAATTCGGAAACATCGGAAACTAATACGGAATCCCTGCTTTCAAAAATTTTATCTCTGCACGGTACCAAGACACCACAGACACCAACCAGCGACGCACTGTCCAAAGAACCGGTTCCAGCTGCTTACAAAACTTCACAAGGAACGAAACAAAATAGCAGCAGAAGCAGCAGAAGCAACAACACACACAAAAAAAAACGACGACGACGACAACGACGAAGGAGGAAGGACGAAAACTAAGGAGGAAGGACGAAGGACAAAGGACGAATGTCGAAGGACGAGGACGAACACACAATTCCTGGTGACCAGTTGTGTATGTTTACCGTTTCTGGTCTCCCCGCTATTGTTCTTGGAGGCCTGGACAATTGGTTGCTCAAAAAGTCTATGTGTATTTGTATAGATGCAATATCATAGAATATATTATAATATAATATAATATAACATAATATAATATAATATAATGTAATGTAATATAATATGATAAGATATAATGTATAAAATAATAAAATATAATGTATAATATAATATAATGCAATATAATATATAGTATAATGTTCTATAAAATAACATGATCTTATATATAATAGAATAGAATACAATACAATATTAAACAGAAAATGATATGACATAATATAATGTAAGGTAAGTAATGTAGTACAATGTAATGTAACGTTACATGATATAATATAGTAATATAATACAATATACTAAAATATCATGTCATATCATATCATATCACATCATATCATATACGATCCAATTTTGGGCATGAAACCGGCGATTTTTGACAGGGGTGGCCCCAGGTAGTCAGATCAGATCAAGGTGTGCAGCACATGCTGAAGCTGCCAGCGTATGTTTGCCTCGCGCAGAGATGCACTGCAGGGCGGCTTTTCCTCAAGTGGCGCGGGTTAAGGCAAATGAACGAGTACCACTGGCACAGTGGAAAGTTGGCGAAGTAATTGCCACGGGATTATTTTTTCTTCTCACTGGGCCCATGCTGCTTCAGTACATGTTCACTCTTTTCTGGTCAAAAAGTTTAAGGTCAGTGCAAGAGTGGCATCTTGGTAGATTATCTTAGGGCTTGGAGCTGGCTGGGATATTCAAAAGGGGTGCGAAATTAAATTGGCAGTGTTTTTCTTTTTTTGGCAAAAAAAGAATTGCCCTCCATTCAAAAGTCCAGCGGAACTAAGCTCGTAAGGTGCAAGTTTTTGAAACAGGCCGCACGTTTCGACTTTTCGAAAAGCAAAGTTGTGCCGATGCATGGCACGCACGATTCTGGGTGGAGACTTGTGGCAATCTAAAACTGCAACAAAGTTGTATCTAATCAATATGTGTAAAGATCACTGGCTGAGTCGCACTTTGTTCAAGATGTACATGTTCAATCTGAGCACGATCGACTTTGACTCGGCTCAGCTGAGAGTGGATTAGCACCATTTTAAAACCCCTGGCCGTTTGAAGAGTTCAAAATCTTTGCGGGAGCCAGCTTTGAAACAAGTGCCTGGATCCAGAATTATGGCCAAAGGGGTTGCGGGGGAATGCGCTTCAAAATTGGCAAAAGTTGTAAAAATTCATGGGTCTGAATCAGTTGCAGCCAGTTCCTTGTTTGGGCACCCGCACTGGATGCCAGTTTCCTAGCGCACCAAAAAAGACTCAAAGTGAAACCCCGGTAGCTTCTTGTTGGGGTTTTGCGGGCGTATCAAGTTTCAGCTCACTCATCAATGGCATTCATCATCAAAGATCATCCTCTTAGGTAGGCACCAGAACTGCTGCCACAACGGTGCTCCAATGCCTGACACCGCAGGGTCAGTGGCCGGTGGAGCTGAAGCTCCGAGATCGGATCAAGCAAGCACTAAGCAGCACTCATGTGGCCTTCTCTGCGCCAGTGGTGCGTGCAGTGTTAGGCGGTCTCGTTAGTCATGCCAGCTGGGAAATTGGAGCAGTGCGATGCTGCCTAGTCATACTGTCATAACATGCCGCTGATGCTGATGCTGATGGCCTGGGGACCATTTTCTGCATCCAACACCTCATGATTCGTGACATCTGCAGTGCGCCGGTCAAACTATGCCTCATCTAGAATCTAGATGACCCAGCCCTTCCTCGACCTAGTTTAACCTGGTCTTTACTAACGGCCAGGTCTAACCTGGCTCTTGGAAGATGCTCCTTTTTATAGCTACGGTAACTACATTTAAATATACGGATTTTTAAATATCCGAACTGGTATTTTAGACTACCTCCAGGAGGTTTTCCTTGGCCCGCCCACCCATTTAAACATACGGAATCCAATTTGTTTACACATACATTTAAATATACGGATGGAACTGATGTTTCATACTACCTCCGGGGCGTCGTGCTCTCGCCCGCCCTCCACATATTCAGATGTCGTTACCGAATGTTTATAACCATTATACATACTTTGTCCAGGAAGCTCACATGTCATGTTGGGAAATCATGGTCAATAGATAGGTGGATAAAAAGGCAATTTGGTTCAATTCGGTGCAAGTAAAATGCGCCTGGGAGCACGGGCTCTGCACAAACGTCTGCATCTTAGATCATGATGTCACCAAATACAAACCAGAATATGATCTAGTGAAAGTACCTACCTGAAATTTCCCACAAAATCTGGACCGTGAAAAGTCCGTGAAACGACCGTGAAAAACCCGTGAAAAGGCCGTGAAAAACCCGTGAAAAGCCACCAAAAACTTGCGCCAAAGTTTTACTCATTTGTTTGGGTATTTTGTAGTCTTTTCACGGGCTTTTCATTGAAATCTTTGGAACCATTGGTCATTTCAAGCAGTCTTGGCAATTATAGACTTGAAATTGGTTGATGCGCAGCTGTTGTTGCTGAGGCTGTGGCGTGTATGTGGGGTTTGGCGGGTTTCCCCTTATATATGTTAACATATATCCCAAGATTCCCAAGATCAACATGACCATTATGTAAATTTATATAAATAAATACCACGGGTTTTCGATGGTCTTTAGGTAACGGCCGGCTGTTAGTGTAACGGCCAAGTTTGACCTGGCCTTTGGAAGGCCTGGGTGATGACGGGGCGAACTCAGGCCTTTGATACTGCAAACTATTGGCGCCTCTTTGGAGCTATCCAGGCGCGAAAACTGCGGCGATCAATGGAAAACTGGTGGCATTGTATATAACTACCGAAATGAAATCGACAAAAATCGAAACTGAATTGTCACGAGTCAGGAGCAGAACCAGGCAAAAAAAAGTCTGGAGACAGATGTATTGCAACTAATGCACATTTCCCGCAAGCGTCGGCAAATTTTTGGCTGGCCACCGGTAACTTTCCTGCCCGTAGACTGCATGTGGAGGAAGGTAAAAGATCTCTTGCCTTTTGTAACGTTTGAGAGCCAATCTACCGCATTCCCAAACATCGGACCATTTAGTTGTGTGGAGGGCGTATTCCGGTGGTGCCCGGCTGCATGGTAGGTGCCTGACGATGCTAGCTACAGACCTAGCTGGCGGCATCCCTACCCCAATAGAGGGGGAGGGCGGGGGGGACAAAACCAACCTGTCGAATTCCACTTTTTTTGCTTGGAAACCCTGGGATAGTGATCCAACCCCTCGAATGGAATTGTAAAGTAACATTTCTTAACAAACCTTGGGCATTGGTTAGAAAAGATCACGGCAGCGCAATTTTTTGGAGGGATGCCATCCCTACACATGTGCTGCTTCAGTCTGACATGTGCTTAGCTCCTCCGGACCTAAGCGCAAGTATTTAATTTTCACCTGCTTGCCAATGACATGGAATGATGAGGAATATTGATCATTGAGAAAACATGATTGCAAAAATGGAATTTTAAAATGAAATTTCAGTACGACTCCCCCCCCCTCAAATTCCATTTTTAAGAGGGTAGGGATCTGGCGGCAACGCAACACATGCAACGCCAGAAACAGTGAATTTGATGGGGGGACGTCGTCTGCATTTTGCTGCCCACGGTGTGTGCCACTTCCGTGGACTTTTTAACCTAAAGGCATCAGACGTTCACATCCATAGCGTTCCGTCCGAAAATTTCTGATGTCGATGAAGGCAGTCTTCATGCTGGCGCTGGGTGCTCCACCAGACCGAATCACGACACCCACTTGGTCAACTTCCAACAGCCAACGGGCCAACGCTTGGAACAAATGACTTTCGGTCTACAGAGTCTACAGCCCAAACGGCCCAAACCTGGGAAGTCTGGGAAGTCCTAGCGAAATACCGTGATGTTGCCCAAAAAAAGCCATGATGAAATTGCTCAATCCATCAGCAGCTCATTATGCTGTGCTTCGGTTGACCAGTCAAGGCTCCCTTTGCATGGTGCCCTTCAAGTGGTTGGACCTTCTGAAAAGGGGACCAACGAACCACCATTGAGGATGTTCACGCACAGCAATCAAGTGCATGACAACTCAGCCTGGCAAGGCCAATGACTGCCGTGTTTGATTTCAAGCACCCAAGCTACAACATTTCGCAGCCAAGCCCACTGAAACATGCCTTCTGTGGCGTGGTCCACTCAACCCATTCCAAGTCGCACCCTGGCCCAGAACAGATGGCTGACTGATAGATCTGACAGATCTGATGGATGCGCATCCTGCGCTGCTAGCGTGGCGGAGCAAAATATGGCACGGCCACAGCGCGCCCACCAGCTGCAGCTCTTAAGGTTATGAGGCTGGCAGCTAGCCAGAGATTGGAAATCACATATTTCAGTTAAAAGCATCTCCAGTACCATGGGCTGGAAGTATTGAATTTGCATATACCATATCCCTGGGAGTATTGAATTTGCATATACCATATCCACTTGGTATGGTAAAGAGCATATCCAAAATCTATCAAAATCTAAAATGCATGCCCCCTTTAGCATCTACTAGATTTTCTGTATCTATCTGTGTGCTTTTTTGGGGCCCGGAGTCCACTGGATATGCTTTTTTGGGATACCAGAAAACCAAGGGATTTGCGACTGGATATGCTTTTTTGGGGCCCGGAGTCCAATGGATATGCTGTTTTGGGATAGGCCCGGAGTCCAATGGACATGCTTTTTTGGGATACCAGAAAACCAAGGGATTTGCAACTGGATATGCTTTTTTGGGGCCCGGAGTCCAATGGATATGCTTTTTTGGGGCCCGGAGTCCAATGGATATGCTTTTTTGGGATACCAGAAAACTTTTTTTCTTTCTAAAAGGGATTTGCCACTGGATATGCTTTTTTGGGGCCCGGAGTCCAATTTTCTGTATCTATCTGTACCAAGCGACAACCTGTAAGTCAGTGCAGGTCGAAAAGTGATTTGAATAACATGAATTGGCCTATGTTGTGAGATTGGGGTCTTTGCGTCCTTGCTGCTTTGAGAAAAACAAGTTTCTGGATATGCTGTGAGCAGCTGGCTGGGATTTGGTTGCTTTGTTCAGTTAGGCAGGATATGCACTATGCTTTTTCCAAGTACAGTGGATATGCACTATGCTTTTTCCAAGTACAGTGGATATCCATGTGACCGTGCTTTTAACTTCATTTTGCCCTCCATCAGTGTCTGGCTCAGATAGCCTCATAATCTTAAGGCGCAGAACTTGGGTTTCTTCGGTTTCAAACATCTCTTTTTTAGCAAAACCGTTGGATTTGGCACTTATGGCTCTCCTACAACCATCCGTTTCAAACAAAATTCCCGGCTGCTTATAAGAAATGTCAATGAGAGAAGGTTGTGCATTGAGAGTGGGTGTATGATCAGTGTGGGGCGCTTGTTGTAGTTGTTGTGTGCATTTACATGTGAAAATGTTTTTTGTGCGGCGAGATATTTACCACAGCCTTGCGGCGAGAAATTTATCACAGCCTTCCGGCGAGAGATTCCCCCAAATGGTTTGCGGCGAGATATTTTTTGGATGGCTCCAGCGAGCTCCCCTGGGAGGCTCTCACCAGGAACCGTGCCCCAAGGCGTCACAAAACCGTTGGATTTGGCACTCGTGGCTCTGCTAGAACAACCCAGAACCACACGTTTCAAACAAAATCTGAAGTGCTGAATGGATGGCAACTGAACCTCTTGTTCTTTCAAGATCTTGCGGAGAATGAAATTATAGGTTCAGAACCACACGAAAAAGACCAGAGGGGAACTCAGAATCGGAGTTCATTGAGCTCAAGCTCAAGAACTCAAACTCGATTGTGAATTTCATGCTCACAATGATCACAATGTTCTACTGTGAGCAATATCCTAAAGTGCCACCAAATGGGTGGTCTGAAGACAGCTGGCGCAAGGACACAACAGAACGGCTGCATCGGGACAGTCTGTGGCATCTTGAAGGGTGGCAACTGAACCTCTTGTTCTCTCAAGATCTTGCGGAGAACGAAATGAGGTTCAGAACCACACGAAAAAGACCAGAGGAGAACTCAGAATCGGAGTTCGTTGAGCTCAAGCTCAAGAACTCGAACTCCAAATTCGCATCAAATACCATTGGGACTATCAAGGGATGTTGCTTGCAAGCACCCCCTTTTTCAAAAAGTTGCTGGATGATGCTGGATGCGCTTGTCAAACATGGCGTGGCCAACGAAAAGCTTCAGCCGAAGCGGCCGGGGTTTCTGCCGGTGACTAGCCACCAGAAACGAACATGGCAGTGTCGAGAGGATGATGTGATCATCCATCATTGCCACCCTAAGATTCAACTAAGGACTGATGCCATGAAAGGATAACTCATTAACGGCTGCATCGGGACAGTATGTGGCATCTTGAAGGGTGGCAACTGAACCTCTTGTTCTCTCAAGATCTTGCGCAGAACGAAATTAGGTTCAGAACCACACGAAAAAGACCAGAGGAGAACTCAGAATCGGAGTTCATTGAGCTCAAGCTCAAGAACTCAAACTCGATTGTGAATTTCATGCTCACAATGATCACAATGTTCTACTGTTAGCAATATCCTAAAGTGCCACCAAATGGGTGGTCTGAAGACAGCTGGCGCAAGGACACAACAGAACGGCTGCATCGGGACAGTCTGTGGCATCTTGAAGGGTGGCAACTGAACCTCATGTTCTTTCAAGATCTTGCGGAGAATGAAATTAGGTTCAGAACCACACGAAAAAGACCAGAGGAGAACTCAGAATCGGAGTTCATTGAGCTCAAGCTCAAGAACTCAAACTCGATTGTGAATTTCATGCCCACAATGATCACAATGTTCTACTGTGAGCAATATCCTAAAGTGCCACCAAATGGGTGGTCTGAAGACAGCTGGCGCAAGGACACAACAGAACGGCTGCATCGGGACAGTCTGTGGCATCTTGAAGGGTGGCAACTGAACCTCATGTTCTTTCAAGATCTTGCGGAGAATGAAATTAGGTTCAGAACCACACGAAAAAGACCAGAGGAGAACTCAGAATCGGAGTTCATTGAGCTCAAGCTCAAGAACTCAAACTCGATTGTGAATTTCATGCCCACAATGATCACAATGTTCTACTGTGAGCAATATCCTAAAGTGCCACCAAATGGGTGGTCTGAAGACAGCTGGCGCAAGGACACAACAGAACGGCTGCATGGGGACAGTCTGTGGCATCTTGAAGGGTGGACCACTGAGGTCAAAGACATGTCATGTTCAGAAAAGATGGTTTTGGATTTCCAAAATACACCGGTGGCTTTCTCAAGTAACCGATTGCCGATCTCTCTCTGCTCAGTCTTCCAACAGCCGCTCAGCCAACTGCGGCAATTTTTTCAAGCCACCACAAAATACGGGTGGTGCAGATGCGAGGCAGTCTGTGGTCGACCTTACCTCAAAAATAACTTGGGGGAGGTTCTGATAAAGTTTCACTCAACATCGAAGCGTATTCCGGACGCTCCAAGGTTAGTTTGTCCCCTCAAATACGGGTGGTGCAGATGGATCTAAGCCTGGGCAGGGCTTTTGAGATGCTCGTCCGCCAAATTTTGGTATAGGATGGTATTGGTTTTCAGACATACATTATCCCCAATCACTAGTTTTTAGTTGCCGTTGTTCTTTTGGTGAGGCCACTCTTTGCAGCTGTCACCCTTGATCTGCCGGCGGAAGGCGGACAGCATGCTTCTCCAGATTCGTGTACAGCTCCTCATGGTCGCGGACATCTGGCAGCAGCGTCTGACCAGGCTTTCTCTGGAGTCCAAAGTAATCATCGAAGTTACTGAAACTGATCATTTATTAGCTTGATAATCCTGTCGAAGACGGATTCCTTTTCAGCGTCATCCAAATTGAAATCTTCCACCAGTGTCCATGCTGAACCTGGAAACCGCCGATGATGTTCAGTACGGCTTCTCCATTCGTTTTCGTCAATCCCATCTTCCTGTAATAGATGTGGATCCGTTTTTTAGACCAAGGTTCCTCAGGTACCCCAGGACAGAACTCAACAAACAGCGTAAATCGCAGACCGTTTGCTTGGGAAAGTTGATGAGATCTTCTGTTCAATAAAAAAGGACAGTGCAGCGAGCGGAGAAGTTGAGGTATGAGGACAATAGTCTGTCACAACAATCAACAGGCTTCCAAGTGCAACCTGCATCATAGAGGGGATCCGGTCGATATTTTTAAGCCAAGATTCTTGGCTCGCATATGTCTCCTCGCGCTGCTCAAGTTGTCATACCGATTGAATATTAGATTACCTGGGATATATTTGATTCAATGAAATTCAATGCATCAGCGAATCAGGCTCCCTCAGATTCCATTGATAGTTTCTATTGATCTTTAGAATCCCCATGGGACATTGGGGACAACTAATAGGCTGTGCACCTGGACAAACAAACACGTTGATGGGTCAAACATGGTTAAACATCGCAAAACCCTAATTTTTAGTGGTTGAATTCCCAATTAGGTTTGTGAAATATGGTTATATAAACTACTGGTTGGTGGTTTCAACCATCTTGAAAAATATTAGTCAATGGGAAATATGGTTATATAAACTACTGGTTGGTGGTTTCAACCATCTTGAAAAATATTAGTCAATGGGAAGGATTATCCCATGTATTATGGAAAATAAAAAATGTTTGAAATCACCAACCAGACTATGTTTAAAGACCTCATTCTGAAAAAAATATACAGGTCAAATCAGGCCGCCTCAGGGAAAAAAAAACAAAAAACTGTAGGACATCCCACCCAAGGCCTTAAGCAAAGCTCGGCTTTTCGAACTAGGTCAGCCACGCTTTGGCCCTGCAGCCTCACCACAAAGTCTGACTTTATGGCGGGTTTACCTCAACTTATCCGATTTAGAAAAGGGATTAATTATAACCAACAGAATTACAAGAATTAAACGGGTCCAACAATGGGGAACTTAGATGAATTTGGACGAATTTAGTTTCAATGTGTGGCAAGCCCCGAAAAGATGCAGAAGCTCAGATCTGTTGCAGAAATGAAAGGGTAAATTCAATCTGATCCGTATCCTTTGACGGGTTCCTGTACGATTAAACTATATAATGTGGGCCTAGCAAAAGATTGTGAGTTCAATCTGGACCCAACAGAGAAATTGGGGATATTGACCAACAGAACATGGGGATTCCATGGAACATGAAGAGAAACTATGCGATTTGGTGCCTGCCATAGCCAAGACGACTCCGAGCAAAAAGAGTTCTCAAATGAGGTTAGGTGATAGCCAGCCATATTTACCAACGAAGAGAGCAGATGGAGCAACATGCAGCAAACTCTCTCTCAGCAAGTGTTTCTCGGATATGTGTTTTTTTGTATGTGCGGTAATTTCAACCCCACTTAGAAAAGGATCGTTTCTTTCCACCTATAAAACCGCACTTTTGACAAAATTGCAACCAGGCAGCAGAGCTTCTAGCAGAGCTTGTAGCTAAACCTGCCTTTGCGGCGCAGGCTGTGGTAAATGGGAGGAACCATCCATGCTGGGACGAATACGTTAATGTAGTTGACATTCCATGCGACATTGGCGCCTTTGGGCTTGAAGTCAGTGGTGATGCAACGGATCTGTCCATCAATGGTCTTGAGGTATGACTCATCGCGATCAAAAGATGCATCAACTTTGAGGCCGATGTATAACTCTCGGAACCAGTACTGTTTGGCTAACATGAAGGAAAGGGGAGGCGACCTGGTTGCGAGGACATGTTTTGCAGGCATCAGTAGCGGTCAGTAGCGCGACCCATCCATTCCGACAGGAATTCAATGACTCTCAACTCAAGGTCTGTGAGTACTTGTCGTACGGCCCGAAAGGCAATTTCTTGCTGAGGTAGCTGCTTTGCAGTATATGTGCCAACCTCATGGCGAACATATTCATCAGCAAAGAACATTCGTCCCATTTTAGAGACCCATTGACTGGCACTTTCCATGTTGATGGTGATCTTTGCAAGCGGCCAGGGGTCTGGGAGGGTCGACAAACAGTGTAGTGAGTTCTGGTGGTATTGTGGGGAGCTCTCGTGGGACTGGATGGTAACCTGGAGGGTCTGTGGAGTCAACTTCTTTGGCAAAGGGACCTTTGCTGCGTGCTGCGTGTTCCTTGGCAGCATCATACCATGATGGAACGTTCCAAGGGACCCAAATGAAGAGCCACCTTCCGACCCCAAAATAAGGGTCGCAAATCAAGCAGCCGAGGCCGCAAGGTGAGAGCAAGCAACCAATTTAACCAAGCCAGCCAAACCAAACCAAATTAAAGAAAAGCAGACCAAACAGGGCAAAACCAAAAGCAAGCAAGGCAGTCAATCAGCAAGAATGAAAACAATGAAGCAAGCATGAAGCATAACTTGAAAATTGCCCTTCAATGAAAACTCTGGAGCGTCGAAACTGGTTCGAACATATCATGAAACATCACTCTGCTTTCATTGAAGGGCGGATCGCACGTTATGCTGCACCCGGCTTTTGTGACAACCGTGCGTCGTTTCTCAATGCTCCTTGGAGATGGTGGTATAAAAGAGGAAAGATTCTTTGTGATTGGTCGACATTACATGTCATGATGCATGTATATCAAACTATCCTAGCCCCAAAATATTTTCTTATATTGCACACGCGCAAATGGGCGTGTTTCAAACTTTGCCAGCATACTTGGAAACAACGCGTGGATTCACGCCTTAGAATCATATAACAGCACGCCAGCTAACCATTTTACATTCGCAACACAAAGTTAGCACGGCGCCACAACTGGAAACCACCTATGATCCAAAATGGCCACCGCAATTACAACGCCAGCCCACTTTGCACCCAACATTTGCACCTCGCCACAGCAGGAAACCACGTTACGATCCGAAATGGCTACCGCGCCACAACGCCAGCCCACTTTGCGCCCAAAATTCGGACTGCGCCACAACGGGAGACCACGTTACGATCCGAAATGGCCACCGCGTCACAACGCCGCACCACAACGGGAGACCACGTTACGATCCGAAATGGCCACCGCGCCACAACGCCAGCCCACTTTGCGACCAAAATTCGCACCGCACCACAACGGGACACCACGTTACGATCCAAATGGTCACCGCACCACACGCGCGCACTCAATCATAACGTCCTCCTTGCGTAAAGAATAATATATTTCTAATTTTTTTAACGCGCGAAGCACGTTACGATTGCAAATTTTGCCACAGCCGCGCGCCACTTTTTGATCATAACGTGCTTCAAGTGCTGCGCCTGCCACGCGAAATGACCCTTAGCTGCTGAAAATGCTGCGCTGGCCACACGAAAAAATGATAACGTGCTCCAAGTGCTGTGCCTGCCACGCGAAATGATCCTTAGCTGCTGAAAATGCTGCGCTGGCCACACGAAAAAATCATAACGTGCTTCAAGTGCTGCACCTGCCACACAAAATGAACCTTGGCAGCATACGCAACCACTCGGTAGCAATTATGGATACCAAATTCCGTCCGCTAGATGTCACAACCTAGCACACGTCATTCTAACTGACGAAAGGTGACCAACCTGAAGCAGGGATGTGTTCTGGCATCCAAAACTGCGACATTTCAACGTGGCACCTGCCCAGCCAAACTGCAGTCTTGAACGTCTAAACATCTCACCCACGTAGCCACACTACATTCGGCAAAACAAGCTTCTGCAAGCAGCAGACGTGAATTGATCACAACCGGTCTGTCAGCTGCGACCATGTCAGCAGCAAAAGCGCACCAGGTTGATACAAATTTGCTTCAATGAGAACAACTTGAGCCAGCACCTTGCACGACGCCGTCAAATTAGTTTGACAGCAGCCGCGGCAAAATCTTTGCACTTTGCTGGTGCGCTGGCCCACGAAAGGTCACCAAAATTAGGGCTGCAAAATAGCTCCTTTTTTGGGGCTCCAAAGGCGTTCCCTGATAGTATCATATCTGCTTCCAAGTTTTTGATGAAAAGGAAGGCATGGGCGCATCGTTGTTTTTGCCACAGGTCACATGGGTGCATTTTGCGCTTAGGTAAACAAATTTGTTGGGAAACTTGGTTGCAAAGCAAGCCCATGCAATTCTCTTGTCAAAGCAGTTCCAGATGCGCAGCACATTAGGCACAGCTGCAACCAGATTGTGACGCAACGCAGTGCATGTGGCAGCATGCGCTTATTTGTTGCGACACAAAAAGCAAAGGAGGGAGTTGGGACAGGTTTAATTCTGATAAAGAACAACGATAAGCGTGATGCGGTGTGGCACAAATGGGCCCACTTCTCAAGCTCAAGCTCCGTCTCTGTTTGCTTCTAGCGACAAGACCGCATGGTGGCCTGAAACTGCAGGCACGTCTCATCCAGGTTCAACACAAGCACACGCTTTTAAAGCCGTTGTTTTGCGATAAAAAAAATCGGCAAATCTTGCTAAAAAAATGACATTTACGACCAATTTTTGGGTCCGGAAAACAGCCCCAAAACCAGCGCCCTCAAAACGAAAAATTCAATTGCGGGGAACCTTTTCTAGGGCCGCTCAGCGGCGCCGTTTTTGGGGACCATATTTGGCCCTGCGCGCCTTGTTTCTCGTAGCTTCCATGGCCTGTCTAACAGAAGCTGGCTGCAATTTTTTGCAGGGAAGTCACCAGGGCCGATGGATCCCATAGACTTCGACCATGTCGGCGAAAACGGAAATGCGTTCTGACAAAGATATCATGTTCCCTCCGCCATTCAATCCCTTGAGCTAAGCCAGCTTTGGAATGCGGCTCATGCTGCGCACGGAAACAAAAACATTCACTAATAGCGCACTAGCGCAAAAAACATGCCCTCCAATCGGCACCAACTCCTTGGCACACTGCGTGATTCACCACCAATTACAATTTCCTGCATGTAATATAACACCCGCTTCATCGATTCTTACAAAGCTGCATTCCAAGCGCCTGGCAAACTTAACTTCCGCATCAACCCTCCAAACACTCATAGCCTCGGAATTAAGAGAGTCCCATCGAATCCGACATTGAAAGACATGAAAAAATAAAACCCATCTAGTACTATGATGGAACGTTCCAAGGGACCCAAAAGAAGAGCCACTTTCCGACCCCAAAATAAGGGTCGCAAATCAAGCAGCCGAGGCCGCAAGGTGAGAGCAAGCAACCAATTTAACCAAGCCAGCCGAACCAAACCAGACCAAACAGGGCAAAACCAAAAGCAAGCAAGGCTGTCAATCAGCAAGAATGAAAACAATGAAGCAAGCAGGAAGCATAACTTGAAAATTGCCCTTCAATGAAAACTCTGGAGCGTCGAAACTGGTTCGAACATATCATGAAACATCACTCTGCTTTCATTGAAGGTAATCCCAACTTCAATAGGGAAATATGAGATACTCGTCGAACTAAATGAGGGCACTACACTCACTTGCGCACCTGGAAATAGACTCACTTACGCACCTGGGAAATTCACTCACTTACGCACCTGGAAATAGACTCACTTGCGCACCTAGCTGGAGGTGCCTCCCCTGCGTTCCACCATACAATGGTCTCCATTCTTATGTATCGTAAATTACCAGGAAATTACGCTATCACGCAATGCAAAAAAAGGTCCTGAGAGCAACCTGTCTGCCACGACACTTTTAGGGTTTCTATCTTGTTGCACTTGATGCAAGAAGAGCCACGACACCTTTAGGCTTTATATCTTGTTGCACTTAATGTAAGGAGAGCCACGACACCTTTAGGGACTATATCTTGTTGCACTTTATGTAAGAAGAGTGAGCCACGACACCTTTAGGGTTTATATCTTGTTGCACGTAATGTAAGGAGAGCTACGACACCTTTAGGGTTTCTATCTTGTTGCACTTGATGCAAGAAGAGCCACGGCACCTTTAGGGTTTATATCTTGTTGCACTTATTGTAAGGAGAGCCACGACACCTTTAGGGTTTATATCTTGTTGCACTTTATGTAAGAAGAGCCACAACACTTTTAGGGTTTCTACCTTGTTGCACTTTATGTCAGAAGAGCCACGACACCTTTAGGGTTTATATCTTGTTGCACTTGATGCAAGAAGAGCCACGACACCTTTAGGGTATATATCTTGTTGCACTTGATGTAAGAAGAGCCACGACACCTTTAGGGTTTATATCTTGTCGCACTTTATGTAAGAAGAGTGAGCCACGACACCTTTAGGGTTTATATCTTGTTGCACCTTATGTAAGAAGAGCTACGACACCTTTAGGGTTTATATCTTGTTGCACTTAATGTCAGGGGAGCCACGACACCTTTAGGGTTTATATCTTGTTGCACTTGATGTAAGAAGAGCCACGACACCTTTAGGGTTTATATCTTGTCTCACTTCATGCAAGAAGAGCCACGACACCTTTAGGGTTTATATCTTGTTGCACTTTATGTAAGAAGAGGCACGACACGTTTAGGGTTTATATCTTCTTGCACGTAATGTAAGGAGAGCCACGACACCTTTAGGGTTTATATCTTGTTGCAACTGATGTAAGAAGAGCCACGACACCTTTAGGGTTTCTATCTTGTTGCACTTTATGTAAGGAGAGCCACGACACCTTTAGGGTTTATCTCTTGTTGCACTTGATGTAAGAAGAGCCACGACACCTTTAGGGTTTATATCTTGTTGCACTTGATGTAAGAAGAGCCACGACACCTTTAGGGTTTATATCTTGTTGCACTTGATGTAAGGAGAGCCACGACACCTTTAGGTTTTATATCTTGTTGCACTTGATGTAACTTTAGGGTTTATATCTTGTCTCACTTGATGTAAGAAGAGCCACGAAGTAACGACAGATCCATCTGCCAAGATTGCAGCAAATGCCCCCCAAGATGTGGCATGAATCTGCTGCACATTCCTGACCCGATCTTGCACGGCAGAGCTATCGCCACCATCATCTGGATCGCCCCAAGTAACGACAGATCCATCTGCCAAGATAGCAGCAAATGCTCGACCTGTGGCGTGAACCTGCTGCACATTCCTGAGCTGATCTTGCACGGCAGAGCTATCGCCACCATCTTCTGGTCTCCCCCAAGTAATGACGGATCCATCTGCCAGGATCGCAGCACATGCTTGATCTGTGGCGTGAATCTGCTGCACATTCCTGAGCTGATCTTGCACGGCAGAGCTGTCACCATCTTCTGGTCTCCCCCAAGTAACGACGGATCCATCTGCCAGGATCGAAGCAAATGCAGTACGCGTGGCCTGAACCTGCTGCACATTCCTGAGCTGATCTTGCACGGCAGAGCTGTCACCACCATCTTCTGGGCTCCCCCAAGTAACGACAGATCCATCTGCCAAGATTGCAGCAAATGCGAAAGATGTGGCATGAACCTGCTGCACATTCCTGAGCTGATCTTTCACTGCAGAGCTATCGCCGCCACAATCTGGGAACCCCCAAGTAACGACGGATCCATCTGCCAAGATTGCAGCAAATGCTCGACCTGTGGCATGAACCTGCTGCACGTTCCTGAGCTGATCTTGCACGGCAGAGCTATTGCCACCAGGACGTGACCTGCCCCATGTCACGATCCTATCACCTCCATGGCACCAGATAGCAAAAGCTCCGTCTGTTGCCGCCATCTTTGCTTGTTGCACAATGGCTGTCAGGTGATCTCCCTCCTTCAGCCCTGCCGCTTGGAGGAACTGGTTCGGATCAGCCAGGATGCGCCCCTCTGCAGTGACAAGCCTCAGGAAGCCTTGTTCAAAAGACTTCTGGGCCAAACGCTTCAAGTCCCCAACTTTGGAGGACTCTGCGATGGACAAACTTTTCCGTTTTCCACTCGGCAAAGCCACGTTGACTTGCAGCATCAAAGCAACAATCAAAAGCGACACTTTATCTCCCACATCTTGTTGTTCTGTAGAAAATCTCGAGCCAAAGTCACATGAGCATGGTCTGAGCCCAAGACTATTGATTCTGACAAGTTTCGAAAATCAAATGCCCACCAAATGCCTCTGATTGGAGGGAAGGAAACCTGCATTGCTTTAGTAGAAGAACCGAAACCCTTGAAAAGTTAGGGCCAATGAAAACTTTAAAAAAAAAATATGCTCAAGTCTCCAACTTTGGAGGACTCTGCGATGGACAAACTGTTCCGTGTTCCACTCGGCAAATCTACGTTGACTTGCAGCATCAAAGCAACAATCAAAAGCGACACTTTATCTCACACATCTTGTTGTTCTGTAGAAAATCTCGAGCCAAAGTCACATGAGCATGGTCTGAGCCCAAGACAATTGATTCTGACAAGTTTCTAAAATCAAATGCCCGCCAAATGCCTCTGATTGGAGGGAAGGACACCTGCATTGCTTTACGAAGAACCGAAACCCTGGAAAAGTTAGGGCCAATGAAAAAGAGCCGGGGTTTTAACAGAAAACCTAGGTTGTTTCAAAAAAAACATGTTTATGCTCCATAGTCCTATGCTTTTGACCATGGCACATATTAATGTACATCTGTCAATATCTGTTAATATCTGTCAATATCTGTCAATATCTGTCAATATCTGTCATATTCCCCTATCGGGAGTGCAACGGGATATCATCATCATCATCATCACCATCATCATCATCTCATTATTATATAATAATAACCATAATTATTGTTGGGACATATTGGGACATTATATTAATAGTGGTGGGATATCCCATTCACATTATCTAAGAAATGAAGGTGTCTATCGAATATAGCGCCACCACAACCCAGCAAGTGATTGAGTATTCGCAACCAATAAAAGAGGGTAAAAGAACAGCTGCAAACCAACGAAGGCAGGAACTAGCAGGAACCTGATGCTTTTGCAAATCGAATCCAACCCCCAACTCTTTTGGGACTTGCAGCCTTTACATACAGGGTGCCGTTGCAGCCGTTCATTCATGGCGATTTGAGATGAGTCTGACCACATCTGACCACCTGAAAAGGAAAAACATCCATGACACCTGTACAATTGGCAAGATACCTCTGATAATTGAACATAGACATGAAAAAAAAAATGTTATATCATATTATGTGTATATATACATATTTATATGTATAGTTCGATGATTTTCCTATTGCCAATGCTGATGTTCCGGTTCGCAAAGTGAAACAAATTCCAAGAGGCTACCGGAAACTGAGCCGCTGGCCCTGCAGAATCCTCCTGGTCCACTGCAACGTCGGTCTGGCCTCACTGCCGCCAGTCATGGAGCTTTCTGGCTCTAGTCACGGGGGTATCCCCAGTTATCATCCAATGAATGGGAATTTCAGGATCCTAAAATGAAGGTACCTACCATATATAAGGCCTATGTAAGTGAATATCACCACAAAATATGGCCTTATATGGCACAGTACCTCCATTTTAGGATCCTGAAATGACCATTGATCAAATGTCATTAGACCTGAGATGACTTGACTATGACATGACTTGACCATGACGTAATGTTGGATGGACAATAGTAAAGCGCGTGCAATAGCTACAAATAATTTTCAGAATCTGATTTTTCTGCCCCTATTGATTTTAAATTAGGCCTTATTGATTTTAAATTACAAACATCAACCTTGGTCCAGAGCATCTGCAATAAATGTGGTTCATTCGCAATAGCTACAAATAATTTTCAGAAAATTCCCAAATGATCAGATTTTCCAATACTAAATTGTAAAGGAACTAATTGAGATTTAGTATGGATGCAGGAAAAAAATCAGAACCAGTTACAGTTCAGCTGTATTTTTCCCTTCTTCCTTAGTGTTTTTAATTGTGGCTGAATGGTTTTAAATTGTGATTGCATGTTTTTCAAATGCAAAAACAAAGCAAACCTTTACCAAATCAAAAACTTTACCTTGTTCAAAAAAGCTGTTTTCTTTATAAAAATCCGTTTAAAAAATTGCAAAAACCAGGTCCACAAAGGGTACCCCCTTGCAGGTCCTTGCATTTGCAATAAACAAATGGAATTAGCACTTGCAATAAGAAACAACCTTCCTGGCTCTAGCAGGCATTTTTTTCCGTTCTTCCTATCAGAATCCAATGAAGATCCCATCAGAGCCCATCAGAAAAGAGAGGATTTGTCAAAACCTTACAGAAGCCTTTGGGGAAGAGTTGGGATTTTCGATTTACTATTGCAAAGCAGACCCCCCCCTAAAAAAAAATTAGGGGGGGACCCCCGTTTACTATTGTCCATCCAACATTAGTATTGAAACCTATGGTGGTGCCAGGGATCCCCATATGACTTGAGAAACGACCAAATGAAACCCTACAAGCAGTAGTGAATATGCAAGTCCTCGGGCTTATGCCAAAATCTCAGCAAGGCGAATTACAACCTCTAGTCTGGTGTTTCCCCTCAACAACATAACAACATAACAACTACGTGCAAAATCTTCAAAATCGCATGTCTCAAAATGGACAATGCCCCAAAGAATCCCAAAGAAACGGTTTCGACGGCTGAAATATATAGATCATGACATGGCAGACATGACATGGTATGGTGAAATCGCAGGTCTCTGCCAGCTCTGAATTGACACCTGGCATCTTACCTTCACCAACCTACCATAGAAGGCTTTAACAACAAGTGCACCATCAAATTCCCTTGCCCTTTTCTACATATTCCTGAGCTGATCTTGCACGGCAGAGCTATCGCCACCATCATCTGGATCGCCCCAAGTAACGACAGATCCATCTGCCAAGATTGCAGCAAATGCTCGATCTGTGGCGTGAACCTGCTGCACATTCCTGAGCTGATCTTGCACGGCAGAGCTATCGCCACCACGAACTGGATCGCCCCAAGTAACGACAGATCCATCTGCCAAGATTGCAGCAAATGCTCCACTTGTGGCATGAACTTGCTGCAGATTCCTGAGCTGATCTTGCACGGCAGAGCTATCGCCACCATCAATCCAGTTGCCCCAAGTAACGACAGATCCATCTGCCAAGATTGCAGCAAATGCTCCCATTGTGGCATGAACCTGCTGCACATTCCTGAGCTGATCTTGCACGGCAGAGCTATCGCCACCACCATGTGGATCGCCCCAAGTAACGACAGATCCATCTGCCAAGATTGCAGCAAATGCCCACCAAGATGTGGCATGAACCTGCTGCACATTCCTGAGCTGATCTTGCACGGCAGAGCTATCGCCACCACGATCTGGATCGCCCCAAGTAACGACAGATCCATCTGCCAAGATGGCAGCAAATGCTCGAACTGTGCTGTGAACCTGCTGCACATTCCTGAGCTGATCTTGCACGGCAGAGCTATCGCCACCACGATATGGATCGCCCCAAGTAACGACAGATCCATCTGCCAAGATTGCAGCAAATGCGCAAGATGTGGCATGAACCTGCTGCACATTCCTCAGCTGATCTTGCACGGCAGAGCTATCGCCACCATCATACGGGTTGCCACAAGTAACGACAGATCCATCTGCCAAGATTGCAGCAACTGCGAAAAATGCGGCATGAACCTGCTGCACATTCCTGAGCTGATCTTGCACGGCAGAGCTATCGCCACCACGATCTGGATCACCCCAAGTAACGACGGATCCATCTGCCAAGATTGCAGCAAATGCTCGACCTGTGGCATGAACCTGCTGCACGTTCCTGAGCTGATCTTGCACGGCAAAGCTATCGCCACCAGAACATGTCCTGCCCCATGTCACGATCCTATCACCTCCATGGCACCAGATAGCAAAAGCTTCGTCTGTTGCCGCCATCTTTGCTTGTTGCACAATGGCTGTCAGGTGATCTCCCTCCTTCAGCCCTGCCGCTTGGAGGAACTGGTTCGGATCAGCCAGGACGTGCCCCTCTGCGGTGACAAGCCTCAGGAAGCCTTGTTCAAAAGACTTCTGGGCCAAACGCTTCAAGTCCCCAACTTTGGAGGACTCTGCGATGGACAAACTGTTCCGCTTTCCACTCGGCAAAGCTACGTTGACTTGCAGCATCAAAGCAACAATCAAAAGCGACACTTTATCTCACACATCTTGTTCTGTAGAAAATCTCGAGCCAAAGTCACATGAGCATGGTCTGAGCCCAAGACTATTGATTCTGACAAATTTCTAAAATCAAGTGCCCACCAAATGCATCTGGTTGGAGGGAAGGAAACCTGCATTGCTTTACTAGAAGAACCGAAACCCTGGAAAAGTTAGGGCCAACAAAAAAATGTTTTTAAAAAAAAACATGTTTATGCTCCATAGTCCTTTGCTTTTGACCATGGCACATATTAATGTACATCTGTCAATATCTGTCAATATCTGTCAATATCTGTCAATATCTGTCAATATCTGTCAATATCTGTCATATTCCCCTATCTGGCCAGCCATCCCTTACCAAACTTGCAGATGAAGACTGCCTTGGCTGCTTCACTTTGTGCTTCAGGGAGTGCAACGGGATATCATCATCATCTCATCATAATGAAATAATAATAACCATAATTAATAATTATATATAATTGTTGGGACATATTGGGACATTATATGAATAGTGATGGGATATCCCATTCACATTATCTAAGAAATGAAGGTGTCTATCGAACATCGTGCGACCACAACCCAACAAGTGATTGAGTATTTGCAACCAATAAAAGAAGGTAAAAGAACAGCTGCAAACCAATGAAGGCAGGAACTAGCAGGAACCTGATGCTTTTGCAAATCGAATCCAACCCCCAACTCTTTTGGGACTTGCAGCCTTTACATACAGGGTGCCGTTGCAGCCGTTCATTCATGGCTATTTGAGATGAGTCTGACCACATCTGACCACCTGAAAAGAAAAACATCCATGAAACCTGTACAATTGGCAAGATACCTCTGATAATTGAACATAGACATGAAAAATAGAATGTTATATCATATTATGTGTATATATACATATTTATATGTATAGTTCGATGATTTTCCTATAACCAATGCTGATGTTCCGGTTCGCAAAGTGAAACAAATTCCAAGAGGCTACCGGAAACTGAGCCGCTGGCCCTGCAGAATCCTCCTGGTCCACTGCAACGTCGGTCTGGCCTCACTGCCACCAGTCATGGAGCTTTCCGGCTCTAGTCACGGAGGTATCCCCAGTTATCATCCAATGTCATTGGACTTGACATGACTTGACCATGACTATTGAAACCTATGGTGATGCCAGGGGATCCCCTATGATTTAAGAAACGACCAAATGAAACCCTACAAGCGGTAGTGAATATGCAAGTCCTCGGGCTTATGCGAAAATCTCAGCAAGGCGAATTACAACCTCTAGTCTGGTGCTTCCCCTCAACAACATAACAACTACGTGCAAAATGTTCCAAATCGCATGTCTCAAAATGGACAATGCCCCAATGAATCCCCAAAGAAACGGTTTCGACGGCTGAAATATTAGAGATCATGACATGGCAGACATGATATGGTGAAATCGCAGGTCTCTGCCAGCTCTGAATTGACACCTGGCATCTTACCAACCAACCTACCATAGAAGGCTTTAACAACAAGTGCACCATCAAATTCCCTTGCCCTTTTCTACATATTCCTGAGCTGATCTTGCACGGCAGAGCTATCGCCACCATCATGTGGGTCGCCCCAAGTAACGACAGATCCATCTGCCAAGATAGCAGCAAATGCTAGACCTGTGCCTTGAACCTGCTGCACATTCCTGAGCTGATCTTGCACGGCAGAGCTATCGCCGCCCAAATCTGGTCTGCCCCAAGTAACGACAGATCCATCTGCCAAGATTGCAGCAAATGCTCCACCTGTGCCGTGAACCTGCTGCACATTCCTGAGCTGATCTTGCACGGCAGAGCTATCCCCACCAGAACGGGACCTGCCCCATGTCACGACAGATCCATCTGCCAAGATTGCAGCAAATGCTCGACCTGTGGCATGAACCTGCTGCACGTTCCTGAGCTGATCTTGCACGGCAGAGCTATCGCCACCACGATCTGGCTCGCCCCAAGTAACGACAGATCCATCTGCCAAGATAGCAGCACATGCTCCACCATTGGCGTGAACCTGCTGCACGTTCCTGAGCTGATCTTGCACGGCAGAGCTATCCCCACCACCATCTGGATCGCCCCAAGTAACGACAGATCCATCTGCCAAGATGGCAGCAAATGCTACCCCTGTGGCGTGAACCTGCTGCACATTCCTGAGCTGATCTTGCACGGCAGAGCTGTCACCACCATCTTCTGGTCTCCCCCAGGTAACGACAGATCCATCTGCCAAGATAGCAGCAAATGCTAGACCTGTGGCGTGAACCTGCTGCACATTCCTGAGCTGATCTTGCACGGCAGAGCTGTCACCATCTTCTGGTCTCCCCCAAGTAACGACAGATCCATCTGCCAAGACAGCAGCAAATGCTAGATATGTGGCGTGAACTCGCTGCACGTTCCTGAGCTGATCTTGCACGGCAGAGCTATTGCCACCATCATCTGGTTCGCCCCAAGTAACGACAGATCCATCTGCCAAGATAGCAGCAAATGCTCCACTTGTGGCGTGAACCTGCTGCACATTCCTGAGCTGATCTTGCACGGCAGAGCTATCGCCACCAGAACGGGACCTGCCCCATGCCACGATCCTATCACCTCCATGGCACCAGATAGCAAAAGCTCCGTCTGTTGCCGCCATCTTTGCTTGTTGCACAATGGCTGTCAGGTGATCTCCCTCCTTCAGCCCTGCCGCTTGGAGGAACTGGTTCGGATCAGCCAGGATGTGCCCCTCTGCAGAGACAAGCCTCAGGAAGCCTTGTTCAAAAGACTTCTGGGCCAAACGCTTCAAGTCCCCAACTTTGGAGGACTCTGCGATGGACAAACTGTTCCGCTTTCCACTCGGCAAAGCTACGTTGACTTGCAGCATCAAAGCAACAATCAAAAGCGACACTTTATCTCACACATCTTGTTGTTCTGTAGAAAATCTCGAGCCAAAGTCACATGAGCATGGTCTGAGCCCAAGACTATTGATTCTGACGAATTTCTAAAATCAAATACCCACCAAATGCCTCTGATTGGAGGGAAGGAAACCTGCATTGCTTTGCTAGAAGAACCGGAACCCTTGAAAAGTTAGGGCCAACGAAAAATTGTTTTAAAGAAAAACATGTTTATGCTCCACAGTCCTATGCTTTTGACCATGGCACATATTAATGTACATCTGTCAATATCTGTCATATTCCCCTATCTGGCCAGCCATCCCTTACCAAACTTGCAGATGAAGACTGCCTTGGCTGCTTCACTTTGTGCTTCAGGGAGTGCAACGGGATATCATCATCATCTCATCATAATGAAATAATAATAACCATAATTAATAATTATATATAATTGTTGGGACATATTGGGACATTATATTAATAGTGATGGGATATCCCATTCACATTATCTAAGAAATGAAGGTGTCTATCGAACATCGTGCGACCACAACCCAACAAGTGAGTGATTGAGTATTTGCAACCAATAAAAGAAGGTAAAAGAACAGCTGCAAACCAATGAAGGCAGGAACTAGCAGGAACCTGATGCTTTTGCAAATCGAATCCAACCCCCAACTCTTTTGGGCCTTGCAGCCTTTACATACAGTGACATACAGGGTGCCGTTGCAGCCGTTCATTCATGGCTATTTGAGATGAGTCTGACCACATCTGACCACCTGAAAAGGAAAAACATCCATGACACCTGTACAATTGGCAAGATACCTCTGATAATTTAACATAGCCATGAAAAATAGAATGTTATATCATATTATATCCTATTTTGTGCATGTATATATATATATATATAGTTCGATGATTTTCCTATTACCCATGCTGATGTTCCGGTTCGCAAAGTGAAACAAATTCCAAGAGGCTACCGGAAGCCGCTGGCCCTGCAGAATCCTCCTGGTCCACTGCAACGTCGGTCTGGCCTCACTGCCGCCAGTCATGGAGCTTTCCGGCTCTAGTCACGGGGGTATCCCCAGTTATCATCCAATCAATGGGAATTTCAGGATCCTAAAATGAAGGTACCTACCATATATAAGGCCTATATAAGGCCTATGTAAGTGAATATCACCACAAAATATGGCCTTATAGGGCTTATGGCACAGTACCTCCATTTTAGGATCCTGAAATGACCATTGATCCAATGTCATTAGACCTGAGATGACTTGACTATGACATGACTTGACCATGACTTAATGTTGGATGGACAATAGTAAAGCGCGTGCAATAGCTACAAATAATTTTCAGAATCTGATTTTTCTGCCTTAGGCCTTATTGATTTTAAATTACAAACATCAACCTTGGTCCAGAGCATCTGCAATAAATGTGGTTCATTCGCAATAGCTACAAATAATTTTCAGAAAATTCCCAAATGATCAGATTTTCCAATACTAAATTGTAAAGGAACTAATTGAGATTTAGTATGGATGCAGGAAAAAAATCAGAACCAGTTACAGTTCAGCTGTATTTTTTCGCTTCTTCCTTAGTGTTTTTAATTGTGGTTGTATGGTTTTAAATTGTGATTGCATGTTTTTCAAAAGCAAAAACAAAGCAAACCTTTACCAAATCAAAAACTTTACCTTGTTCAAAAAAGCTGTTTTCTTTATAAAAATCCGTTTAAAAAATTGCAAAAACCAGGTCCACAAAGGGTACCCCCTTGCAGGTCCTTGCATTTGCAATAAAAAACTGGAATTAGCACTTGCAATAAGAAACAACCTTCCTGGCTCTAGCAGGCATTTTTTTCCCTTCTTCCTATCAGAATCCAATGAAGATCCCATCAGAGCCCATCAGAAAAGAGAGGATTTGTCAAAACCTTACAGAAGCCTTTGGGGAAGAGTTGGGATTTTCGATTTACTATTGCAAAGCAGACCCCCCTTAAAAAAAAATAGGGGGGGACCCCCGTTTACTATTGTCCATCCAACATTAGTATTGAAACCTATGGTGGTGCCAGGGATCCCCATATGACTTAAGAAACGACCAAATGAAACCCTACAAGCAGTAGTGAATATGCAAGTCCTCGGGCTTATGCGAAAATCTCAGCAAGGCGAATTACAACCTCTAGTCTGGTGTTTCCCCTCAACAACATAACAACTACGTGCAAAATCTTCAAAATCGCATGTCTCAAAATGGACAATGCCCCAAAGAATCCCAAAGAAACGGTTTCGACGGCTGAAATATGTAGATCATGACATGGCAGACATGACATGGTATGGTGAAATCGCAACTCTTTGCCAGCTCTGAATTGACACCTGGCATCTTACCTTCACCAACCTACCATAGAAGGCTTTAACAACAAGTGCACCATCAAATTCCCTTGCCCTTTTCTACATATTCCTGAGCTGATCTTGCACGGCAGAGCTATCGCCACCATCATCTGGATCGCCCCAAGTAACGACAGATCCATCTGACAAGATTGCAGCAAATGCGCAAGATGTGGCATGAACCTGCTGCACATTCCTGAGCTGATCTTGCACGGCAGAGCTATCGCCGCCCAAATCTGGATTTCCCCAAGTAACGACAGATCCATCTGCCAAGCTTGCATTGCAGCAAATGCTCCACTTGTGGCATGAACCTGCTGCACATTCCTGAGCTGATCTTGCACGGCAGAGCTATCGCCACCACGATCTGGATCGCCCCAAGTAACGACAGATCCATCTGCCAAGATTGCAGCAAATGCTCCACTTGTGGCATGAACCTGCTGCACATTCCTGAGCTGATCTTGCACGGCAGAGCTATCGCCACCATAATATGGGTAGCCCCAAGTAACGACAGATCCATCTGCCAAGATTGCAGCAAATGCTCCACTTGTGGCATGAACCTGCTGCCCTTTCCTGAGCTGATCTTGCACGGCAGAGCTATCGCCACCACGATCTGGATCGCCCCAAGTAACGACAGATCCATCTGCCAAGATTGCAGCAAATGCGCAAGGTGTGGCATGAACCTGCTGCACATTCCTGAGCTGATCTTGCACGGCAGAGCTATCGCCACCACGATCTGGATCGCCCCAAGTAACGACAGATCCATCTGCCAAGATTGCAGCAAATGCGCAAGATGTGGCATGAACCTGCTGCACATTCCTGAGCTGATCTTGCACGGCAGAGCTATCGCCACCACGATCTGGATCGCCCCAAGTAACGACAGATCCATCTGCCAAGATTGCAGCAAATGCGAAAAATGTGGCATGAACCTGCTGCACATTCCTGAGCTGATCTTGCACGGCAGAGCTATCGCCACCTTCATCTGGGTCGCCCCAAGTAACGACGGATCCATCTGCCAGGATCGCTGCAAATGCAATACTCGTGGCCTGAACCTGCTGCACATTCCTGAGCTGATCTTGCACGGCAAAGCTATCGCCACCAGAACGGGACCTGCCCCATGTCACGATCCTATCACCTCCATGGCACCAGATAGCAAAAGCTCCGTCTGTTGCCGCCATCTTTGCTTGTTGCACAATGGCTGTCAGGTGATCTCCCTCCTTCAGCCCTGCCGCTTGGAGGAACTGGTTCGGATCAGCCAGGATGTGCCCCTCTGCAGTGACAAGCCTCAGGAAGCCTTGTTCAAAAGACTTCTGGGCCAAACGCTTCAAGTCCCCAACTTTGGAGGACTCTGCGATGGACAAACTGTTCCGCTTTCCACTCGGCAAAGCTACGTTGACTTGCAGCATCAAAGCAACAATCAAAAGCGACACTTTATCTCACACATCTTGTTCTGTAGAAAATCTCGAGCCAAAGTCACATGAGCATGGTCTGAGCCCAAGACTATTGATTCTGACAAATTTCTAAAATCAAGTGCCCACCAAATGCCTCTGATTGGAGGGAAGGAAACCTGCATTGCTTTACTAGAAGAACCGAAACCCTTGAAAAGTTAGGGCCAATGAAAAATTGTTTTTAAAACAAACATGTTTATGCTCCATAGTCCTATGCTTTTGACCATGGCACATATTAATGTACATCTGTCAATATCTGTCAATATCTGTCAATATCTGTCGTATTCCCCTATCTGGCCAGCCATCCCTTACCAAACTTGCAGATGAAGATTGCCTTGGCTGCTTCACTTTGTGTTTCAGGGAGTGCAACGGGATATCATCATCATCTCTTCATTATGAAATAATAACCATAATTAATTAACAATTATATATAATTGTTGGGACATATTGGGACATTATGTTAATAGTGATGGGATATCCCATTCACATTATCTAAGAAATGAAGGTGGCTATCGAATATAGTGCCACCACAACCCAACAAGTGATTGAGTATTTGCAACCAATAAAAGAAGGTAAAAGAACAGCTGCAAACCAATGAAGGCAGGAACTAGCAGGAACCTGATGCTTTTGCTCATCGAATCCAACCCCCATTTCTTTTGGGCCTTGCAGCCTTTACATACAGGGTGCCGTTGCAGCCGTTCATTCATGGCTATTTGAGATGAGTCTGACCACATCTGACCACCTGAAAAGGAAAAACATCCATGACACCTGTACAATTGGCAAGATACCTCTGATAATTTAACATAGCCATGATAAATACCATATTTTATCATATGTATATATAATTGTAAATATATATATATATATTTCGATGATTTTCCTATTACCAATGCTGATGTTCCGGTTCGCAAAGTGAAACAAATTCCAAGAGGCTACCGGAAACTAAGCCGCTGGCCCTGCAGAATCCTCCTGGTCCCCTGCAACGTCGGTCTGGCCTCACTGCCGCCAGTCATGGAGCTTTCCAGCTCTAGTCACGGGGGTATCTCTAGTTATCATCCAATGTCATTAGACTTGACATGACTTGACTATGACATGACTTGACCATGACTATTGAAACCTATGGTGATGCCAGGGGATCCCCTATGACTTTAAGAAACGACCAAATCAAACCCTACAAGCGGTAGTGAATATGCAAGTCCTCGGGCTTATGCGAAAATCTTAGCAAGGCGAATTACAACCTCTAGTCTGGTGTTTCCCCTCAACAACATAACAACATAACAACTACGTGCAAAATTTTCAAAATTGCATGTCTCAAAATGGACAATGCCCCAATGAATCCCCAAAGAAACGGTTTCGACGGCTGAAATATATAGATCATGACATGGCAGGCATGATATGGTGAAATCGCAGGTCTCTGCCAGCTCTGAATTGACACCTGGCATCTTACCAACCAACCTACCATAGAAGGCTTTAACAACAAGTGCACCATCAAATTCCCTTGCCCTTTTCTACATATTCCTGAGCTGATCTTGCACGGCAGAGCTATCGCCACCATCATGTGGGTTGCCCCAAGTAACGACAGATCCATCTGCCAAGATAGCAGCAAATGCGAAATATGTGGCAGGAACCTGCTGCACATTCCTGAGCTGACCTTGCACGGCAGAGCTATCGCCACCATCATCTGGATTGCCCCAAGTAACGACAGATCCATCTGCCAAGACAGCAGCAAATGCTCGACCTGAGGCGTGAACCTGCTGCACGTTCCTGAGCTGATTTTGCACGGCAAAGCTATCGCCACCACGATCTGGATCACCCCAAGTAACGACAGATCCATCTGCCAAGATTGCAGCAAATGCTCCACTTGTGGCATGAACCTGCTGCATGTTCCTGAGCTGATCTTGCACGGCAGAGCTATCGCCACCACGATCTGGATCGCCCCAAGTAACGACAGATCCATCTGCCAAGATAGCAGCAAATGCTAGACCTGTGGCGTGAACCTGCTGCATGTTCCTGAGCTGATCTTGCACGGCAGAGCTATCGCCGCCCAAATCTGGATTCCCCAAGTAACGACAGATCCATCTGCCAAGACAGCAGCAAATGCTAGATATGTGGCGTGAATCCGCTGCACGTTCCTGAGCTGATCTTGCACGGCAGAGCTATCGCCACCATCATCTGGTTCGCCCCAAGTAACGACAGATCCATCTGCCAAGATAGCAGCAAATGCGAAAGATGTGGCATGAACCTGCTGCACATTCCTGAGCTGATCTTGCACGGCAGAGCTATCGCCGCCACGGCCCCAAGTAACGACGGATCCATCTGCCAGGATCGCTGCAAATGCAATACTCGTGGCCTGAACCTGCTGCACATTCCTGAGCTGATCTTGCACGGCAAAGCTATCGCCACCAGAACGGGACCTGCCCCATGTCACGATCCTATCACCTCCATGGCACCAGATAGCAAAAGCTCCGTCTGTTGCCGCCATCTTTGCTTGTTGCACAATGGCTGTCAGGTGATCTCCCTCCTTCAGCCCTGCCGCTTGGAGGAACTGGTTCGGATCAGCCAGGATGTGCCCCTCTGCAGTGACAAGCCTCAGGAAGCCTTGTTCAAAAGACTTCTGGGCCAAACGCTTCAAGTCCCCAACCTTGGAGGACTCTGCGATGGACAAACTGTTCCGTTTTCCACTCGGCAAAGCTACGTTGACTTGCAGCATCAAAGCAACAATCAAAAGCGACACTTTATCTCACACATCTTGTTGTTCTATAGAAATCTCGAGCCAAAGTCACATGAGCATGGTCTGAGCCCAAGACTATTGATTCTGACAAGTTTCTAAAATCAAGTGCCCACCAAATGCCTCTGATTGGAAGGAAACCTGCATTGCTTTACTAGAAGAACCGAAAGCCTTGAAAAGTCAGGGCCAATGAAAAAAGGCCGGAGTTTAACGGAAAACTTAGGTTGTTCAAAAAAATATGTTTATGCTCCATAGTCCATAGTTTTAATTTGGAAACACATGCTGCTGTAGTTTAGCTTGGGCAAGTGACATCAAAAACTCAACTCAGTTTGTGGTTTTCCGACGAAATTTATTGTTGCCTAAAAACAGTTGAAAACAGCACGCCGCATGCCCCTACCCCGGCCATCTTCTTTGTAGGCCACCCATCTCTTCTTCCTGATTTCTATGTGATCATTACAGATCTGCCCGGCAAAATACGGGTTTCAAACACACGGGCTACTAAGCAAATCAATCACAGGTTTTTTACGGGAAAAATACGTGTGTTTTTTTTGCGGAGCAGGATAAATGCGTATTTTAGCTTTGTTGCCATTCAAAATTGAAGAACAATTTTGGCAGAAAACCTACCCTTTGGATATGCTTCGCAGTAACGGAGCAGTGCAGATGAATCAGGAGGTTTTTCCATATGTGTGTCCTCCCAGGAAGCGGATTTCAAGGATCAAATGGTTTTACTGCTGTATTTAGTATTATATATATATAGGGGCTTTCTCAAGTCATGGGGGATCTCCAAACCATTCCAAGTCACTTTGTTACTAAGTCATGGTCATCCATGACTGGGATACCCCGACAAGTCCCGGACACCTTCATTTCCAGGATCTGGAACCAAGGTGGCCTTCCCTGGCAGAGCAATTTGGAAGAAACCTATAGTTTTTCAACCTGAATATCCCAAAAACCGGAGTTTCTCCGCAGGACCCAAGAAGAGTGAGCTTTTTGCTTCGCACGGTGGTCTGAACCTGAATACTTGAGAAAGAATATGGAAGTATCTCATTGCACTACTTGTACGTAACAAAAACTTGCAATGTTTCGACCCGGAGATTTCTGGGGCAACAACACCTGGCGCTCATTTTTTGCGCTGTTCAGCAAAGCGCAACAGTGGTTTAAAAAAAAAAATACAGTTGGCTGGTGGTTTTATCCAAAAAAATATGAGTCATCTCAACCGCTCATCCCAAGTTTGGCTAAGCAACAATAACATACAATAACCATAGATACCACAGATACCATAGATGATTACAATATGGATTTAAGGTGATTTAAGAAACCACCACTTTTATTATCACGAATATCATTTGTGCGTATGATTGCGTATGGCTCCACGGATGTCCACGGCCTGGCCGGCGGCCAAGTGCGGAACCGGAACCCAGGTTGGTGGTCAAGTTGCTGGCCTGACACGGAGATGTCGCAACATGTCGCAACTCTCCTTGGGACTCAAGTGATTTAGGTGATTTAGGTGATTTAAATTGACTTAAATTGATTTAAATTGATTTCAGCAAAAAAAAAATGCATGGTTTAAAAAAATAAATGAAAAATGGCTATGGAATGGTATGGATCAAAATATCGCTGGACAGTGGTAGACCCGGAAATGGATGGGTTGATAATTACATATAATTACCGTAAATCACGAGAATTGAGCAGTGGTCAAAATGTCGTCCCTTTTGATCCTAGTTGAGAATGGGATTCCCTCTTCATGGATTGTGATATTCCCAAAAAATGGTGCAATCTGCGAACTGATCATCAACCAACAGGGGTGTCTCGCAGACAGGCCATGCTATCTCAATGACCTTAAGACGCAAAACTATCTGTGGGTCAAGGTGGGATTCCCAGTTCTTGGACTAGGACAAAATTAGCAATAAAAGCCCAACACATCAGAGAAAAAGGCAACGCTCACTCACCAGTGTTTTTTCGTATTTTTCTCATGCTTCTTTTTCTAACCAGAATGGACTTGCCATGTTGGTTCGTTTTGAGTAGTTAAACCCAATGAGATACGCTTGCGTGGTCCATACCCAAATTACAAGCACATATGGAGGAGACTCAATGGATACAGGATGATACAAGGGCGATATAGCCAACAATGATGTGCGTTTGACACACAATTTCACAGAATGGGAATGTGTAGCGGAGAGACAAACCATCACAGACATAGAAAGTCACCAACAACAACTGGCGTGCAATGGTCATCAGCTGGAAAAAAATCATACAAAAATAGACCACTCTATTTTCCAACGTAGACCATGAACTGGTCGGAGAGCTGACAGGTGACTGATGACTGCAGCACATCTTTTCTGATCCCTTTGCTGTTGACAAGAGTGTCGGTTGATGTCGGTTGGTATTGAACGACTTGGAACAAACAACACATTGAATTGATGAAATTTCAGCCGGAATAGGCAGGCTATGGCACGCTCCCAATTTGATCATCCTGCTTGTCTCCTTGTCGGCTTTTTTTCAAAAAGAGACGATCCGTATCGATCCGTCAAGAATACGACATATACATATCATGTCTGGTTGGTGGTTGAGCCCTAGCCCTCTGAAAAATATGAGTTCGTTGAGTTCGTCAGTTGGGGTGATGACATTCCCAATATATGGAAAAAATAAAAAAATGTTCCAAACCACCAACCAGATGTTATACGTACAACTTCTGCAGTTGATCTTGAACTCTAGAGCAGTCACCACCATACATTCGACTGCCCCATGTAACAACGGAGCCGTCTGACAACATGGCCGCAAATGCATGCTGCGTGCGTTGAATTTGCTGCACAGTTCTAAGCTGGTCTTGGACTGAAGAGCTGTCACCACCGTAGTCTGGAGCACCCCATGCAACCACGGACCCATCAGACAGGATAGCAGCGAATGCACGATGTGTGGCTTGAATCTGCTGCACATTCCTGAGGCGGTCTTGGACTGTAGAGCTGTCACCGCCATAGGCTCCATTGCCCCACGTGACCACAGATCCATCAGCCAGGATAGCTGCAAATGCTTCGAATGTGGCTTGAACCTGCCAGACATTCCTCAGCTGATCTTTGACTGCAGAGCTGTCACCACCGCCATCTGGACTGCCCCAAGAAACAACAGATCCGTCTGCCATGATTGCTGCAAATGCACAGCTCGTTGCTTGAACTTGCAGCGCATTTGTGACATGGGCTTGGACTGCGGAGTTGTTGCCTCCATATTCTGGATCGCCCCACGTCACAACCAGTCCATCTGCCAGGATCGCAGCAAATGCCCGATGTGAGGCCTGAACGTGATGCACATTTTTGAGCTGATGCTGCACCGCAGAGCTATCACCACCAAAATCTGGATCGCCCCAAGTCACGACAGAACCATCAGACAGGATGGCGGCGAATGCACGTTGTGTTGCCTGAATCTGCTGTACATTTCTGAGCCGATCTTGGACTGCAGAACTGTCACCGCCATAGCCTGCGTTGCCCCACGTGACCACAGATCCATCAGCCAGCACAGCTGCAAATGCGCGAACCGTGGCCTGGACCTGTTGCACGTTCCTGAGCTGACCTTTGACTGCAGAGCTGTCACCACCATTTCCTGCATGGCCCCATGCAACTACTGAGCCATCATCCAAGATCGCTGCAAAGGCCGAGTTTGTGGCCTGAATCTGCAGCACTCCTCTAAGTTGATCTTGGACTAGGGAGCTGTCACCACCACCTTCTTCTTCACCCCAGGTCACAACAGATCCATCTCCCAGCGCTGCAAATGCCGACTCGTTGCCCCGTATCTCCTGCAGATTTCGCAGCAACCCCCTGGCTGGGGAGCTGTTCCCCCCACAGTCGGGCGAGCCCCAGGTGACGATGCGGTCCTCTCCGAGGCACCAAAAGGCGAAGGCCCGGTGGGTGGCAGCGATCTTTGCTTCTCGTGCGATGGCCGTCAGGGTGTCTCCCTCTTGGAGCCCTGCATCCTGCAGGGATTGCGACAGATCAAGCAGGGCACGCCCGTCTGCGGCAAGCAAACGTAAACGACCGCGGGCAAAACAGTTCTGCGCCAGAGACTTCAAGTCCCCTACTTTGGAGGACTGTTCAATTGACAGGTTCTCACTGCGACCACTCGCCAAAACTATGTTTACTTGAAGCATCAAGTCTGGTAAGAAATTTCAAATTGAAGATGTCTCAAACACACCGCTATTGTCTATTCAAGCTGCCTTGAACCAACTTCTGCGAGAACGAATGCTATATACAAGTCAGCTGGAGAAATGGCACAAAACTCATTTGATCATTTGATCACAAAAATGGTTCTACCATGATGTTTTGTACATATGAGCCATGGTCAATACTCACTATATGGTTGATGGTCATCCCATCCATAATAAGGATCCTTATAATGGTTATTATAAATCCCTATGAACCATTGGATGACTAGCCCCTATTAATGGTTATTAACCATGAATATTGACCATAGCTCATATGTAAATACCCATGAGTTTTCTATCATGCTTTCAAGTGGGTAGCATGTCCTAGCTCATAGAATTCAGCTAAAAAATCAAGGATGGTTGAGGACCCTCCTCGATCAGGGCAGTGCCTCCATGCAATGTTAAGGTTGGTGAATCCCCATGGTAGAAGAAACCAGTGTGTTCCAAAAACCGAACGTATTTTTTCGATGATAACAATCATGGCAACAAATATAGAATTAAAAAAAGCACAACCAGAATAATCATGCTCACCATTCACTAGCTAATCAAATTATGTATTACTACCCAGTAATCACAGTTTTTTTAACCATCCTCAAAGGAACCCCTCGGTCCCCCGAGATCCTTAGAGATCTACTGAGATCAGGTTATGGTAAAGAAATGTCAGACCAGTCCATGGCAAGTGGTTATGAAAATATATGAAAAAAATGCATGTTGGAACTATTGATGACATATCTACAATGAATGGTGGTTATACATGGTTATACACCTACTATTAATGTATCTATTGATTCTGCTAGATATATCTACCTTGAATGGTGGTTGGTTATCACCAACAAACACAACTGGAGGGTTATCTCACTTAGTACAGTAAATGGTTAAGATCAAGTATTGAGGCAAGATTCAACTGAATGATTCATGGTGAATCAACATAATTAACCAACGATTTATGGGGGTTTTGATGGACAGATAATGAGAATATCATGCTGCTGCAAAAATTTCATCCAGGGTTGCGGTGTTGATAACAGCATAGTTCATAGGTGCCAATTGAAGGATCAAAATTGATGGAATGCTGCCAAACCTGCTGGCCCAAAAAAATGTTGATTTCAATTCATCAGCAAGACCATGACAAATGACAAAGGTGCATGTTTTGGTCTTTAGGAGTTCCCTCACCAACCATCATCTATGGTGCCTGAGTTTAGTGGACGACAGGCAAGTATTGGCCTTCTCGACATTTTCCAACCATCATCTGTCTTGAGTTCCTTTGAGATTTTTGTTCGATCCTTGTAAGTCCGTGGAGGTCAAGAAATTGCTCAGCCAAAGTCGGAGTTACGACTTGCATCTGGAATTAGAAAGGACGAACAATCTGTGATGTTCGAAAGGTCTCAATTTCCACCAATCCCCCCGGTGTATTATGTATATTCATCAGGGTCTTGTATGTAGGATATATCCCAAACATTGTCATCAATTCCCTATATAGCCCATCTTCAGACGCATCCATCTTGTCCATACAAAGTGGAGGCCCCCCAGTTCTAAGTTGGATTCTGAATCCCATGAACTATAGTTATTTCAGTATCATAAAGCACAGTTATTTAAGTTATTTCAGCTACCAGCTTAGCCATCTAAAGTCCATCAAATCCAATTTAAATCCGAATTCCATTAAAACAGATTTTCTTCTGGTAAAATATATACATATAGTTATCTCTTGGGGGCCCCTTGTAGAATGGTCTCACCATTTTCCGTGTCTCGGCCTCCTCATGTCCGCCGCCCTCTTCTTTGTTGATGCCTCCAGTGGATGAAGAGCTGCGCCGGCAAAAGTATTTTGTGGGTTCACCCAGATTAACCACTGAACTTGACTTACTCTGGTATAAACAAACAGTTTGCTATTGAAAATGGCCATAGAAATAGTTGATTTATCCATTAAAAATGATGATTTTCCATAGTTATGTTAGTTGACCAGCGGGTAACTTGAATAGATTTCCCGTATCTGTCCTTACTCCCCAATTCTCGTAGATTTCGCAGTAACTCCGTTTGAGTACAAGGTATCAAGGCTCTTGACATAGCCAAAAGTGTTGGCAACAACTCAACTCAAGTGACAAATTCTACCCACGATGGCTGGCTCCGTAGCCATTCTCCGGAAAATCGTTTAAGTAATCACCGATCCCAAGACTACCGGACATGTTTCATGTTTTTTTTTCTAAAAGTCATAGGCATTCATCCCTATCATTGACCAATCTACGTGTGTATCTATACAATATAAAGAGAGAAAGAGAGGGATAGAGATAGATTGATTAATGTGTACATATATATATATATGTATGTATATGTATATATATATTGTATAAATATATATATAATGTGTATATATATACATATCATATATGTACATTATATATATATATATATATCATATATGTATATGATATTTATATATATATAATTAATTAATATATAATATATATATATATATATATATGGTGACATGAAATTCATGATTTCTTCATGTTTCATCGTACAGTATTGTTCTATCAGTCACATAACCCTCCCAACGGGATAATGGTTCCCAAAAAAAAACAGAAAGGCTCTCCTTCACCACCTGAAAGGCGATTGAACCATGAAAGGCTCTCGTTCACCACCTGGGCCCTCCAAAAAATACGTGGTCAACTAGGGTTCACTCTCTCAGTACGTGATGGAAGATGGAAGATAGAACTATTTGAAGCCACCATCAGCCAGTGATTTGGGGGTCAGAATAACATCCATCATGTCACGATTCACCATGATTCCAGCCAGGTTTTTCCGCAGCAAGAAACCCAATATTTTTTGCAAAGGTCCCTCCATTGGTGGCAATTTAATAGGGACAATCACGATAATCCATGGTTGGTGGTTGACCTACCCCTCTGAAAAATATGAAAGTCCGTTGGGGTTATTATTCCCAATATATGGAAAAATAAAAAATGTTCCAAACCACCAACCAGATCCAGTGAATTTAACTTAGGGTGTTCCTTTCACTTTCAGGCAGAGCCATATCTCATTTTGTATCCCACAGTATACAGTAGTTTATAACCAATTTTTAATGTAGTTAGACATGCAACTCATTATTCCCCATGCTTTGCTTAAATCTTTATGTCAAGTTAGGATTGATCAACCCATTTGAGTATTGCCAACACATTTTTCCTGGGGGTTGATTCATCCCTAGTGGATGATTCATCCGATGTTCAGCCAGTCCTGCCTGGCTACTGCTTGGTTGCAACGTACCAACGCCAGTCGTCCATCATGGTCCCGGCACGGGAGAAATTTTCTGGGAACGAGTAGCAAAGTGGTAAAGTGGTAAAATCAAACAGCTGGGATGTTCAAATAATTCAAATAGCTGGCGCGCTTGTCACAAATCATTTTGTAAAGTTTCAAAGCTCCCAAAATATCGTCATCTCCCAAAACTGATCCAGAAAGGGTCGTGATTTTACTGATACTCTCAAAATGGGCCCTTGAATGTAAAATATCCTGCAGTATCCAGTGGAAATGTCAAGATACTTTCTCCAAAGGTGAAAAGTTGAGGCTAAGAGCCTTCACGGCAGTGTCACAGGATGAACTGCTATGATTGTTACCCTGTTGGCAAATCAACAAAAAGCTAGTGAGAATCACCGTCTTCAATAGCTAAATATAGCTAATTCATGCTAATTCATCCATCTATAATGGTGCCATTTTCCGCAGCAATGTTAAACTAGCAGAGGGTAAATGTATGCATTCAGTGACAAACGCAATAGTAAACCATCACAATTTTCGTCTATTATTGCGTACACATGTATAACTGGGAGCAAAATTGCCCATGTTGCCTATGGTTGCTTATTTCAGTATTCCGAATACGTCTATTTTTGAGCTTATCAAACAAGATGTGTGTATATAGATTTAGGACGTCGAGAACCCTTCATTCATTGGAAAATTGAAAATAATTAAAATTATGAAAAAAAACAAAAAGAAAACAAAAAAAACAAACCAAAAAAACAAACCCGAAAAAAAAAAAAAACTAAACTAAAACAATTAAAAAACAGTAAACAAAACAAAAAACTAACAAAAAACAATAAACAGCGCACGGTTTGAAACGCAGAGAGACTTTGTGCTTCTCCCTAATCGCCGCAACTTGTTGATACCACTTGCTCTCAAAATCCGCAGTCTGCTGCGTTGCCTGCTGCCAAGCTGCGACCAAGACTCCCAAAATCCAACAAGGGCTGCCTAGTCAAAGCTTCAAACAGTGCCTATTGCCCTTGATGGGGGGCAAGCAATCAGTCTAGGGGGTGCCCGCGGCGGCTCGTGTTACCCTTTTTTTTAATTATTTGCTGGTTTCCAGTAAAATGAAGCCTTTTACGTCATAAATATAGATATGAGCCGCCGTCAAAATCAAGTGTTGATGCTGGCTTGGTACGAAAATATAGGTTATCGCTTTGTGGGAGGGCCCTATCGCTTTACTCTGTTGTGTTCAAATAAACACTAAATAATGCAAAAATGCAGCGGAATTGGCTTCACGGAGTCAGATCTCTAAACTGCTGAGAATGGACTAAGAGGCGCTCTTTGTCTTTGCGTTTGGAACCATGTTGGGGAGCTATCTGAGCACATTCCTAGACTCTTTCCGAAGGAACGACATTTAGTACAAGCTCAACCTCGAACTTAATTAAGATCAATGGTTCCCAACGGTTATAAGATCACTAATTCTATGAAAACGAAAAAGGATCACCTCGCAATTGTCCCTCTTTGATAAGCCATGGCATCAGAAAACGCCACACTTCCCCGCTCAAAAAGCTTTAGAAATTGAAGATGGGACCTCATAGTTCCAATAAAGAAGCATTCGTAGCTATGAAGAAGTGCTTAAGGCTCCCCAAGTCTCAAAACAACCTGATGGCCTAGGGTTGAGAACCTGTTCACTTTTTTGTTGAGTTCTTCTTGTTGGGATCAATTGAGTCTATCCCTCGTCCGGGGGTTCTTTTTCAACAAAAGGTTATCGTTCAGGTTATCGCTAAATTAGAACACCTTGATGATCAAGAAAGGAAAAGAAAAAGGAATGCGGAACAAAAAGGATAATTGAAAAATAAAAGGAAAAAGGAAGGAAAGAACGAGAAAAGGAAACGAAGGAAGAAGAAAGGACAAATCAAACAAAAGGGAAATACAATAAAATCCATGAAATGCAGAATTGGATTCAAAATCAAGTTTGATTTACCTCAGAATTCAAAAGGAAAATAAAAGGAAAGGAAGGGAAGACAAAGAAAAGGAAACAAAGGAATACAAAGTTCAAATTAAAGTAGAGCGCAGAAACGGAATTCAGAATTTGATTTAAAAATATGTTTTAATTTAATTCAGAATTCGGTTGCATTTAGTTCAGTTTAGTTCTACTGCTTTGGGACCTCAAAGAATACTATGGCATTAATAGCCTCCCTCAAACGACTAACAATTGCCTGTGGGATGTTTTATTCCTCATCTCATTGAGCATAGACACTGGCTAAACCTGGAACCATTTTGCTGCGCCTGCGCAAGATGAGAATAGAACAACGACTAAGCGGGTGTAGAACGTACCGGAAAACACTGGTTTTGCACGTGGATGTAGCTAAATTTTGCATTTGCACAGTGTCTCTTCTTCCAATCAGACAGGAAGACTGACCGACACCCTTCTATGCGGGGTTTGCAGTTTGTAGTTTTGAATGCAGGTGCAGCTGTCCGTTCCAGAAAATGCCAGGCTCAGTTCCTGTCGGGCCAAACACCCTGACGAATCGGTTTTCAGCGTTTTTTCAATCACGTTGGACAACAAATGGTATGGCAACTGCAAGAAACGTAGGCACTGCAGGCTGAATTTTCTTCATCAATTTTGCCCGTCGCGTGAGGGTACACACCAATATTTGCTTGGTTTACACCAAGTTTAATGCACTCTCATATACTTACAAGTTATCGTTTTTGGGGGGGGCGGCCTATCGCTTTACATTGTTTGGTGCACTTTCTCAACACAACTGGACCCTCCCTTACTAAAGTAGTCTATGCTTATTTTGACCGCATCTCATATGAATGTTCATGTAGATCTGGCCAGAATCTGGCGATTTTGGATTCCCAGAAACTGACCATCCGCTACTCCGGACGTGCTCAGTCTGGCCAAGTGAGTGGGTTCACCCCTCGTCCATGGCTAAAAGATGGAGAAAATCATGAGACCACTGAATCGAGGGGTATCTCTGAGACAAAATCTGGTTGTGACTAACATAGCCATGGGAAGATCCACCATGCTATTAATAGGTAAACCATCTATTTCTGTGGGTCATTTTCCATGTAGATAATATTAGATCTGGTTGGTGGTTGAGCCCTACCCCTCTGAAAAATATGAAAGTCAAATGGGAGTATGATTCCCAACTGAATGGAAAAATAATCCAAATGTTCCAAACCACCAACCAGAGATAATATATTGTTGCCTCTACCACTCTACATCCCATTCTCCCATCAAATATCCCCATATTGTCGGTTTTATCACTTTTGCCTGAAGACAAAGCTGAAGACAAACCCGAGCAGATTCCGCGCTAGCACTCCTTTTGGGGACCCCCCAACACATCCACGTGGAAGCGTCTGCCATGGTCTGCCATGCATTCCAGCGGTGAAACGAACGCCTGGGATTCACTTGGAGGAAAAGACCTTCAAGGTCCAGGCTGCTCCGGATCTTGTAGGTCCCCACGGTGGAATCCGGTCTGCTGAATCAAAACATGGAGCTTCGGTGGCTGCACATCGATGTTACCATTCACCTAACGTTACCATTCACCTAACGTTACCATTCAGTGGTGAAATTGGTGGAATCCGGTGAAAATTTGGGGATGCACCGCACAAGGCACATCGATGGCATCGAACCACATACTGGATATGATATGCAAAGTGTTTAGATGTTAACTAAGATAATTACGTACTGAGGTGTGTTGCAAAACCTGAGGTCTATAGATTTCATGCATTGCCATTTTCAAAGTGGGAGATAACCCTCAGAAAGAATGATGTCAAGGGGAAAAACAACTGGACATTCATCATCAATGTCGGCGCTGGGGCGTCTTCAAGTACCTTCCATCACAAGGAATAGCTGAACTTCTGAACACCTTGCGAGCGACATTCTTGTGACTCGATGTCAGACCTGACCTATCATGGTACGACATACAGTGTGGGTTATCAGCAAAGCAACAGATTGTGAAAGCCTCCCTTATCAAAGATTGCAACGTGGCATTTTCAGTGTTGCCCATTCCCTCAAGCGACACATCTGACTCATCCCTTGCCATAGCTATAACCAGTGATGAGTACCCTCTGGTAACATGGCTTTGGAAAATATATATGAATCTTCCTATTAAAACCTCCATTTGCTGGGGATTTCCCAACCATGTTTGATTACCAGATGGTATGGCTTATGAATGCTTATGATATGGTTTTTTTTGCCGCAGAATCACTTCTGAAAGATCCCAGTTCACTCGGAAACTCAGGACATCTCGGGACCGGCCATGGGTTGGAGTCCGGCCATCTTTCAGAAAGCAATGGTGATTCAGACACATTCCAAACCCAGATGCTCCATGTGTGGAATATTTACCTACATTTGGTTGATTTTTGGGGTAAATGTAGGTAAATATTCGATACATGGAGCATCTGGGAAATGTTGCTTCTCCAGAAAGCATGAAATTCCGTGCTGCATAGGGCAAGGGAAGCACCGATCTTTCAGTGAATCCTGAATCGAATTGCTTGGTTGACAAGCAGTGAAACCTAGAGAAACCGCTTTTTGCGCAAGCCCAGCGGCACTTCGTGCACGCCGACTGCGTTGGCGGCCAAAGTTGAGCTGTCGAAAACGGCTGAGTCGTCGAAAATTTGTCGCAAAATGCTGGTAGTGGTGCCGCCCCAAAGAATCATCACCATGAAATGGCCGTGAAAATAGGTACTTTTTATAGGTGTAACAATGGTGTAAGCCATGTTCAAGACACACCTACTTTATGACTAACAGTGACTAACATATATTGATATCATCTAATTTCCTCCCAGAAGTTGACCCTTTCAATGCTGCTAAAAGGCTTCGGTCGAGGTTTTTCAGGGGACCCCAGTTGACCCGGTATCAAAATCCTTGGGATTTACCGGATGGATATAGGATGGGAATCCCCCCAATGATGGTCCTGTAGGTATTGACCCGATCTTTGGAAGATGTCTGAATTCGACTCGCTCGACTCTTGCTGTTGCCAAAATCTCATCGGACAGCTGTGGCTTCAAGCCACTTTTCCAGGCCTGCACCAGGCGCTTAGATGTGAAAAGTCAAGTCAAGTCAGGTCAAGTCCGATCATCAATTCACCCCCCAAAAAAGAGTCAGGCAGCCCTGAAAATCGATCTTTTGATTTCAACCTCCCTATGAGGTTTAAATCTGAATCATCTGACAAATGGATACAAATGGGGCGTAGGAGATGATACCATAGGAACGGCTGGATGGACATCAACCGTAAGATCCCCTGAGACCTAAGGGATCTGGTGCTTTGGGTTGCTTGGTTTGTAAGTCTAGGGTCAGATTTGTTTTGTGATCAGCCTGTTAAACCCCCCAAAAAAATCGTCAACTCTGCAGCTGAGATGGAACCTTGGCTCCCTTAAGTTTCAGGGGATTGAACATCCACCAGTCATGTGATTCTTCTGCCATTCCGACATAGCCCATCGACACAGCAGCATTTCCCACCTGAGCATATCTCGTGTGAGGTTGGGCAAGGACTTTTGCGCACGGCGTAGCACCTACGTCGTATGGGTCGGGTCGGGGCCAGCATTAGCGGAAGGACAATTGGGATAGCCGTAGCTGATATGGAGGAAACTCCTAAAATGGGTAGCCGCTATAGCCCACCCTATGTCAAATCTGAATGTGATTTTCGGATATTTTTGGATCATGGATTTTCCATCATAAAGCATCATAAAGCATCTGGTTTCAGAGGTTTCAGGGATCCCCAAACAGAGTCGTGACCTGAGGTGATCAGAACATATCAGAACCAGACCTCCTTGCGCGTGTAGTCGTCCACGCTGTAGCCAGCAGGCCTCAGGAGATCTCACCGAAAACCCGTCAATGTTGAGGAGTTGCATACAGGATGGGGCCCCAGTTCGTTAGATAAGTATAGATAAGTTGGTGCAAATAACTACAATAACAATAGTGTATGATACGTGTATAGTTGTATTAAGATGGGGTTATAAAATGTTATAAAATGTTATAAAAGGTTATAAAATGTTATAAACCAACAAACATAACCGAGGGGCACCATCCTGTATAGGTAAATTACATGAAAAATCAGGAGTCTGACCTTTCAAAATATGAAGATATATGGAGTATTTCAGAAATGAAGATGCAGCAATACAAGTCAGAAACGACACGTTTGCTCATGCTCCAAAGCTTTCCTTTATTCAAAAACAAAATCCTGACACCTGCTATTGTTGAATATTGCGGAAAATCATTCAAGATCTCCCAATGCGCTATGGGCGTGCTTGTGTAGTGAACTATGACAATACATCCGCATATATTCTGGTTAAACTACAATTCACCAACCTGAAAATGGCTGGAATATCACGCCATTTCGGGATCCCCAACTCCAATGTCACAATGTCCATCATTCCAGTGACGGAAAGCCGTGTAGTTTGGATCATCAACACAGATCAGACGTACCAATAGACAGTGATATCCCAAAGATATATATATATAAAAACCATAAAAAAAAACTGGTTTATTGTAAATGGTAAATGGTTTATATCGACAGATAAAAAATCCAGTCGATTGGCTGCATACCAATAGACACCTATCATATCCTCTTGTTGGTGAAATCCTAAAGGTTGAAAGGTGAAAAAAAAGTCTCAGGTTTTTCATGGTGTTGAGTGTAAAATCACCATTTTTATGGCAAAATCCCATTATTTTTTTTTTGGGGGGGGGGTTCGATTGCCACAAAAAAAAACTGTGCTTTTTGGCCATGTCCAGATGGTCGATTGCTTAACCCACTTGGGGTGCAGTTGAGGTTGGAAATGAATAAGCCACATAAGTTGGAATATAGCCTGTAACTATGGTGAAATATAATCCACGTAGAACATCTTATAAATGGATCTGCACTTCCAAGCACCTGTTTTTTATGGGTAAATCTCCAATTTCTTCACTCCAAACTCATCCAAAAACACATTCCTTAGGTCCCCGGACCCTGGCGTATCTGTGGTGGGCCGTGCCCAAGAAGGATACCTGGCAATGCCACGTGGATGCTGCCACAAGTCATGTGGATTGAACTGAGCCAGAGCCCTGAAAAAATTGGAGTCAACAAAAAATGGTGATGTTAAAATCAAACACCATTTTTTTCATTTGACAAACAAGAATTTGGATTTAACATACAGTAAACATGGGGATTGAACCAGGAACAATTGTCGGATTTCAGCACGAACATCGGCATCAACATGTTTTTTGCATGCTGACAGCACCATCCAACATGGGGAGTTGGTGATCTGCATATTAAAACATGAGTTTTTCAACATCATGAGTGCAAGTTAACCACCAGATGTTTCGTAGTTTTCAGGAGGAACTCCCAAAGTACGTAAGCATGTTCCAGATCAAATTGCTTTGCAGGGGATGTTCAGTAGGTTTATGATGGCAACACAATCTACATTGTCCAGCCCACATTGTCATGTTTTTTTAAGATAATCATACTCCACAACAGTGTTTCCTATTGGCACCACTTCTCCCCATGAGCTTGCAGAAAAATCATCATCTTTTTGGTCTAGACCGTCTAGACCCCAGATGTGTTCTTGGTAATGACCGTCATGGTCGGTTGCAACCACGTTCTTCTAGCTTCAATCTCCAATTGTTCATAGTCTTTGCTTTCTGGATGTTTCCACTGGTGAGATCTCACATGTTTGGTAGAATCTTGGCTGCATATACCCATCAAAATGGCGCAGCAAACAAACATATTAGAGATCCCGGTCGATATATAGCTTTAGCTGGGTAAACTAGATATTCCATGTCATTCCCATTTATCAACCAATGACCCATCGGTAGTGCCTAGTTTTTGGATTGGTTGTTTGGAATCCCAGGATAGTTTCGCGAATAAAAATGGGTGCGAGCAGGAATCCAAAGAACCAACCCAAAGTACCCCTTCATCACTCCCATCTGCTCCATGTATGCTATATTATGCTATGATTACCAGCATTTGGGATATTTGTTTGGCAGAATCATAGAAAAGGTATACCAGTGGTTGCTGATAGGAAAAAACTATCCTATATATTGGACTATCCCATATGATACACGAAAAACACACAGAAAAACCTTCCGCCATTGGACTATCCCATGATACTGATTGGTGGATAGGTATCCCTTTTAAAAAAATATGGATGAAAATCATCATTCATATTACATATTCATGAATTAACAGCAATTTTAACCCATAAGTAATGAAATATACATATTCATGAATTATCGTTGGAATAACTGAAAGAGTAAGCCATAATTCAGGGTTACCATAATTCAACAGGGATCATAACCATTAGTTCCATGAAGTATCGTTAGAATAACGCCTATTCTAACCCACCCAAAACAGGGCTACAGCCAACAGGCCTCTTGGCCGAGTGCTTGTCCAAGTTCTCATCCACAATGCGCTCGCGCCTTGGAAGTGATGTTCATGGAATGCCTCTTCCCAGGGATGAGGTGCATAAAAATTCCTCAAGATGTCTAGTTGTATCTAGTTGTCAAATTTGTCGAATCCAGCCAAATTCAGCCCATCTATCTTCAAGTTTTGGAAAAAACATCTGGTTTAATATTTAATTGGCTTTACTATTGGGTTTAGCCCATTGATGGGACTCTACCACTTCAACATTCTCGTACCCCGTTTACAAATCTGTGAGGCAAACAAATCCATCTGAAATCGGGCGAGGCATCTATAGGGTGGGCGTTGGTAATCCCCACTGAACCATAGTTGTTGAAGAAACTAGGGTAGTACAACATAGTACAACTATGAACTATCTTATCCATTGTTATCCCCCATATAGATGAGCCATCTTGAAAAGAAAACAGATAAATCAGATAAATATCTACCATAAACCCTAGCTATTGATAGTTATTGAAGATTAAGTTGCAAGCCAACTTAGCTATCGTTTGGCAATTTGAAAAACAGCTCATGAACCCCTGCAATCTTAGACAACCGGCATCTGTTCTTTTTTGCTGGTTAGATTTAATATACATTCCCCCCTGTGCTGCAAAAGACTAGAGGGCTAAAGTACCACCAAGATTTCCCCAGTAATGTGAAACCTCACATTGATTGCCACGTCCGGCAGCAATCATATTCCAGGGCCCTTGTTTCTGGTCGTGGCAATGTTTTTTAAGGGGCTATCTCTGCTGAACCAACCGGAAGATCCTGCAGATTCGGACGACATCGGAATCCCACGGAACCCCAGGACGTTTTCCATGGAACTGGGCCCTCTTCCCACTGCAAAGTGGCTCAGTTCACTCGGAAATGAAGCCCTTGAGCTGGAGATCATAGCAATCATTGGCTAGAAATATTGGGTAAGTCCTACTAGTGGGGAGCATTCACACCAAAATCGGGCCAACCATGCCATGGTATACCTACTGGTTGGTGGTTTCAACCCCTCTGAAAAATATGAAAGTCAGTTGGGATGATAACATTCCCAAGATATGGAAAAATAAAAGTCATGTTCCAAACCACCAACCAGCCTATAGTTGGCTTTAAAAATCCTTTAAATCAGTATATACCCCCCATTTAAACCTGCGCTTGGCCGTGGGACGACATGCGCACGGCACCCTTCTCGAGGACACTCTTCAGGTCGTAGCGGCCCGGTGCTGGGATGTCGTTCTGGCGAGGGCAGCAATTCTGGAGATTTGGGAAGAAGTTGATACCCAGCAAATTTGATAAAGGGATAGAAATGGATTAATTTTGGGAAACTATAGTAATTCACGAACCTGAAATAAGGCTAAATAAGGCTTCTTCTTGGGAGAATTCCCCGAATTCTAACCACGATTCCAGGTGAGGTCACTTCGTGAGGTCACTATAATTTGCCCAGATGGATTTGGAAAAAAATGGGGAACATCTAGAGGAAACCTCTGGGTTTTTTACCAGCAATGATAGGGGTGTCCTGCAAAGTTTGTCCATCCAATTCTAGGTTTTGAAGCAAAACATTGAATCACCATCAATTTATAGAGGTATGAATTTAATCCCTTCCTTGGATCATAATGACATCTCTAAAATCAAATACCCCTAATGCTTAGCACTCGCAAATATAAGTACATCCAATAGTCAACCAGAGTTCGGGAGGTATTCAATATTAGTGGCAGCGCGAAATAAGATAAAACAAGTAGTTACTCTTGTATACTTTGAAGCACAATGCCACTTGAAATGATACCCAAACAAAACCAGGTTTTTTACATGGTCTTCACATCAATTGCAAGTTCCTGGTGAAAGGTTCGCATCTTTACTGTCGCATACTTCATATCAAGTGTGATGAAAACATAGAGAGAACATATTAATATAGACCTGGCTGAAACGCGTCACGGGTTCGCAATCCAGTTCCGAACATGGGAATGTCCTGTTGCCAGCTTCGGATGCAAAAATCGCTGCCAGCTGTTTTAGGACGGTAGTTCCCTTTTTGCGGTGTTGAAGGGTGTTTAATGCCCATACTGTATTAACCGAAATGAAACTGTGACTATAATGAAAGTATATAATGATATGTTTACTATTGAAAATGGTACTCTATATCATGAAATCAAGATCATCCAAATCTCATACCCTCTGCTAATTTAACATAGCTATGGAAAATCACCATGCTTTTTAATGGGAAAATCTCTATGTTTAAGGGAAAATCCACTATTTCTATGGCCATGTTCAATATCTCACTATCATTTCTAATGGGTAAATCCACCATTTTTAATGGGTAAATCCATCTATTCATGTTAGTCATAACCAGAGGCTACTCCCCAAGAACTTCTCGCGGCGCGGTGGTTTCCCCGGCACCTTGAGCCGAATGCATTCGTCCAAGAAGCTGTCGCGATTGCGCTTGTTAAATTCGCCTTCCAGGAGATAACGCCATGGAAAACCGCTCGTTGGTGCTTGCCAAATCAATACCCTCTGGTAATTTACTGGTGATTTAATGGGATTTAATGGGATCTAATGGGATTTAATGGGATTTAATGGGATCTAATGGGATTTAATGGGATCTAATGGGATTTAATGGGATTTAATGGGATTTATCGTGATTTACCCTCTGGTAAACGTTTACAAAAAACCATGGAAAATCACCATGCTATGAAAACGGGTAAATTTTGAAAATAGCTATGTGAAATTACCAGAGGGTAGCTAAAGTTGGTGTATTGCATTTCTGATTTTGATCTGGTTCATTAAATTTAAATGTAAAAAAGATACGTGAATTAGGGTTGCTAGTGATTACTAATTGTAGTTTCATAGGTAGGTGGGTTAAGAAACCAACAAACAGAACTCGGAAGAACATCCATAGAGCCCTTATCACAAATCAACATGGGGTAACCAGCCCTAATCCAGACCCCATTTACGCAGTTTGACCATTCATGGGTATTAACAACCAAGACATTCCCAAACAAGGAACAAATATGGAGGTATCCTAAAATGCCCGTTTTATCTTATAGGATTTTCCACTACCATCCAGCTATTGGGGTACCATGACTTCGGAAACCCCCAAAAAATTGCTTCCTGATGACTAAGGAGACCAAAAGCCCATCGATTTCGAGCCTTTTGAGATGAAAAGGAAGGGTGGCACAGCCCAAAGAATTAAGGCCTTAGGGCATCTAAGGGGTTCTGAATCCCCAAGCATCCGGTAGGGGGCCACCCATACATGGCAAGTCTTGGGTACCATGGGTACCATGGGTGCACTTCTTGGTTCTGCTTAGTATCTCTCCCTACAAAAGATTCTGTATAAGCTACCTTCAAGCCTCGAAAATGTTGGTTTCTTATGGTATATTACATCTTTAATGACCAGGGTTTTAAGCCTATTCTTCCATGTTGTCCCCATATGGTAAACATCCCCAGACTGTTACCCTTCTCGGCTGCACCTCCACTCGGTTGGTTCAACTTGTCGCCCTTGGACAAAAGGATGGTGTCATAGCCTCACCACGGATGGAGTGACCCATCACTGGAGGATGTGTATCGATCAATGGTATGTATATATACATTATACATATATCATATCTATATATATATGCATATATGGTGGGATGTGAAATTCGCATATAGATGCATATAGTGTTTGATGGCCTAAAATACATTGACCTCAAGCCTATATCGCATCTGGCCCCCTGCTCAATTCATGAACCTAACTCGCCCGAAGTCACCCGTAACATCCGTGTCTAACTCACGCGATTTTGATGTGCTCCATGTATACACACTTGCAAAGGTGATATGCGAAGAAACCATCATTGGTTGGTTTGTTTAATACACTTTGGAGGCCAAATAGGAAAACTGGTTGGTGGTTTCAACCCCTCTGAAAAATATTAGTCAGTTGGGATGATTATTCCCAATATATGGAAAAATAAAAGCCATGTTCCAAACCACCAACCAGAAAACAAGTTGTTGTAAGAACCCTGTCTCATGACTCTCCAAAAGGAGTAGGGAACACAATCAACTGGCATCGGCATGGCCTAGACTTAGATACCGTGCCCCCTAAAAGAAACTCTGGCAAGATGGTATGTACAGTCGTGTATGGCAACAAATGGTTTCTTTCCATTTTACTTCACCCCAAGTTTTCTTATGTGTCATTTTATGTTCCCTTTCAAAATTGAAATTCTTCGGGGTACCCTCTGGTTATGTCAAAAAAGCTATTGAAAGTGGCCATAGAAATAGTGGGTTTTCCCATTAAAAATTGTGTTTTTCCATAGCTATGTTAGTCATTACCAGAGGGTAAACCCATGCTGGTTTACTGGTAAAAGTCACTCTTTCTGATGGTGAAATCCATCCCTGCGACAGGTGAGATCCCCATACTCCCATGATATCCCCAGCTTGTTGGTTGCATCCCCATATATCATGTCATTGTTGCTTGAAGTTTGTTATATCTCATATATATATATACAAATTATTATATATATATACATATTATATATTTATATATACCTATTATATATATATATATACCTATTATATATATATATATGTATATTCATATATTATATATAATATTATATAATATATCCCGGAATGATACCCTCACTCCCTCAGCACCACACTGCCAGGAGCAGGGTTGTGTCGCGTGCCCTGACGTGAGGAATTCTATCTAAAGCCATTTCTTTACCCCAAACGAAAGCCCGGTGGAATGTAGAAGATTGGATCTGTGAATTTGGGTGCCCTGTGTGGTATTGAAGATTTGGGGGGATGAGAGAGTATACTAAGTTTTGCTTCAACAAGGTCTTTTTTGGGCCCGATCTGGTCATCTGTTTGTAAACAGCTACCCCCCTCCAAAACACCCTCCCGACATATAAAAAGCTATGGAAATCTATGGCTGTGTCCGTTGGAAATGATCCACTTTTCAGAAGAGGAGCGGCCTAAAACAATGAGCCATGCCCCAAACCCTTCAATCAGGTTCCCAAGGAACTGCTGGGTTCACGATCCCTTGTGTTTGGTGAAAAATCACCATGTTTTGGTGCTTCAAAATTCAAAACCATGTGTTTTGTTGGTCAAATCCTAATTCTTGTTCATGATCCCCATATCTTGCAAGTAAAATCCCGATGTTTCTTTTTCTTGATCTCCAACTACTGTACCATTTTCAGGCCTTGTCCCACTTGTAAAGACACAAAAAAATATGCAAGAACATCTGTTCATGGCGGTCGATATCTTCCTCGTTTTAGTTTGCTAAGGTGTTCGTGATTCATATGTACATCAATGATGTTCAATTTCAATGGATATTTCGGTATGTGTAGTTTAGATAAGTCTATACATCAAATCGATTCCAATTCCGATTGAAACAATGTAAATCTCATATTTTCTATATGCAAATCATGCATATGGCCAGTATAGGAGTCCCCCAAAAAATGCCGAGGTCCAAAGATGTTTTTCCAAATTTTGAATTCGATGATGTTTCCTCCATAATTTCATGAATTTCCAGGTGTCCTGAAATTTTGTTCTATAACTGGGGGTTGCTGAAAGTTTCCAAAGTCATGGGGGTGTCCCCAGTCATCCAGTGATGACCATGACGACTAGTATTGAAATGTATTTTTTCACCTATGATCTGACGTCTGGGGATGCCCCATGACTTTGGAACCAGCATAGAAAGATCCATTTTCTGATTTTAGCCTCTGGTAAACATTCACAGTTTGCGACATAGAAAATGGCCCAGTCGAAATAGTTGATGACTTCCCATTAAAAATGGTGGATCTTTCCATAGTTATGTTAGTTTACCAGAGGGTCGCCGATCAAAAAACCAGCCATCTGCTGTTCATCCGCGTATCGTTGCGCCTGGATGGCCGTATCCACCAAACCAGGAACCTGGTGAGCTCTGGATGGACCAATGGATGGACCGCAAGTTCCCCAGCCATTGTTTAACCAGTGAAACCAGGTGAAACTTATTGAGTCATGAGATTTCATCAGATCAAAAATTTAAAAAACGAATCACCTAGAATGGACCAAGTCAAATTTACCCTCTGGTTATGACTAACATGGCGCCATGGAAAGATCCACCAGTTTTAATGGGAAAACATGGGAAAACCAACTATAAATGGGCCATTTTCCATGGCTATGCTAAATAACCATAGGGTAAAATTTGACTTGGTTTTATAATAAACAAACATGTAACATGTTGGTGGTTTCAACCCCTCTGAAAAATATGAAAGTCACTTGGGATGATGACATTCCCAATATATGGAAAAAAATGTTCCAATCCACCAACCAGATGTAACATGTTCTACATCATCTATGTGGCCGAGCTATGGAGTGTGGATGAAACGAGGTTTCAAATGGGTCATCACCATACCACAAGAGGCACATATGGAGCCAAAATGGTAGTTGAAGGGATGCAGGGATGCGACTAGCCTGAAACACGATAAGAAGAAGTGACACTTGATTCTTGATACGTCAAACATTAGGATGTCATTTTACTTGGACAAAACGTCATTAGATTGGAACAAATGTCATTGCCGCCATGTGTTTTTGCCACATCAAGCGAGATCAAAAAGGAAGCAGAAAGCATCATGGATAGCATGGTCCAGATATGTCCAGATCAAGAAACCAAGAAATTCTGAAATGATGATATCCCTTACTTGGATGGCAGGTTGGTGAGTTTGATGATAGGTCTCATGATCCCCCAGCCTTCCAGGTATGTCCAGGTATGTCCCATAGATATCCAGCCATAGATCCCATAGTGGTAACCTCTTGGAATTCCGAACCACTAAGCCAAAGCCTGCAAACTACTGGGTGAACATGGTGAAAGGCAATCCAGTTCGTGAAAATTAAAAAAAGCTGCGTTTATCCATTTTCTTGATGAAATTCCACAAGTGGTTTCCAGGTTTGTTGCTTACGTCCCAGTTTTCGTTAGGTTAAATTTCTATATTCCTCAGTTGAGCATAGTTGAGCCATTATAGATACCCACTTGGCAACTGGTTTTCACAATCCTGGCCAATCAGTCCCCATTTCGGGGGGATATCAGCTATATCCCATGCATCAATCGGTTGTAACTCTGGTTCTTTGCGGTTGCTACATGGGATGAGGCCCGACCCTCCTGAAGAACATGAAAGTCAAGTGGGAGAGATTCAAGAGAAAAGACACCCAAAACATTGTGACACACCAAGGACAAACCATTCTCTGTCCAAACATAGCACCGGAGACACATCCCACTGTTGCCTACAAATCCAAAAGATAATTTCGGACTGCAGAGCTCTCACCACCGTAAACTGGATGGCCCCACGTCACAACCGATCCATCTGCCAGGGTCGCAGCAAATGCGCCGATTGAGGCTTGAATTTGCTGCATGCTCCTCAGCTGATCTCGGATTGCGGAGGTGTTGCCACTGTGAGATCGATTGCCTCATGTGATGATGTTGTCACCTCCGGAGCACCACAGTACAAAGGCATGCTTTGTTGCAGCGATGCGTGTTTGAAGGGCAAGAACAGTGAGGTCGTATTCCTGCTGAATGCCGGCTGCTTGCAGAGATTGCATTGGATCAAGCAGCATCTGCCCGTCTGAAGTGACAAGCCTCAAGAAGCCCTGCAGGAAGGACTTCTGGGCAAGCACTCGCAGGTCCCCAACTTTGGAGGACTCTGGAAGTGAAAGGGTCTCAGTGCGACCACTGGGTAAGGCTACATTTACTTTCATCATCCCTCAAAAATCCTCAAAAGACGTCCGCAGGAAGTCCCGCATGACCACCTTGAGCCAAGACTTCTTCGAAAAACATTGGACTCGGGATGATCCGTCAAAAGTTAGGTCATATAGCTACTGTCATAGTACCCAATCAATTAGAATACCCTCTGGTAATTTAACATAGCTATTGAAAATGGCCATAGAAATAGTGAGTTTTCCCATATAAAGTTGTGATTTTCCATAGTTATGTTAGTTTACCAGAGGGTAATCCCCCTAATTCGCAACCAATCAACAATGGCATGTTTGATCAGTTGAAGCTCCCCACAGATCCAATTCGTAGGGAATGGGGGAATGTTGGTCTCTTGTGAAAATCGCTGAATGATTGGATCATTCCCAAAAATTTCCCTGCTACTTAAGCACCATCATCCCATTGTTATGTTGCTAGTTTCGTCAAAACCCGAGCACCCTACCCAAAACTAGCTGGTGTTTCTGGATGTTGATTTCCAAAAAAATGTCGTAATTTCATACAGGATGGGGCCTCCAAGATAGCGTTCAGTTGAGATATTAGCTGAATTCTATGGTTTATGGTAGATATAACGAACTAGTTGATGGGCTTTACAAACCAACTTAGCTATCTTGGGGGCCCTATCCTGTAGCCTCTGGGAATCTAACAGAGCTATTGAAAATTGCCATTTATTACCCACCAAAAAACCGAAGAATTTCCATCCCCCAGTGAAATCCCCTGAACGCCGAAGCCGCCTTCGACTTGCCAATCCGTGCGGCTGGCAGCTCGTGCAGGCACGTGGGGGGCGCCTGAGCCGAAGCCAGGGATGGCTTGGAGGTAAAAGGCCCCTTTTTAAGGCCTTGGAAATCGCTTGGAGGTCTCTAAAATCTATAGATTCTAGATGGATTTAGAGGAAAATTCAGGGATAATATGATATATTCTTGGGATATACTGGATTTTAGAGGAAAATCTAAGGGATATTTTTGGGAGACACTGGGATTTAGAGGGAAGATGTCTCAGGTTTTTCGACGTCAAAAGCTGAAAATGATGGGATATCCGATGGAACTTCTTCATGAGATGATTGTTCTCATCAGCAAAAATGTGGTTTTTAGGTCAACCATTTTACATGGATACCGGGATGCTTAATGATTAATCTCATAGTAATTATAGGGAAATCATGGGACATTTCCATATATTACCAATAAATATGGTAAAGATGTGGTTGGGGAATTGTATTTCAACAATTAGCCCAACAACATGGGTGTCTCAGAGGGTTGCCAGGGGGGTTTGTTTCAACGGCCATCCCGGAAAATCGCTGATGAAACATGGATTTTTTGGGGTTTCAACGACTTTTTCAACAAACAAACAAACCCTGGTTGTTTTGCAATTCTTGGTGCTTACCCTGAGGTAGAAATGCAAAACGATATGCAACAATTGCAACAAGCCTGGTTTGGCACTGACGCGAGTTTACTGAAGCGTAGATGTTGGATCAAGTGGGGATTTGCCAAAGAAAATGAGTCTTCTGCTGCGTCAAATCCCCACGTGTTGAGAAACCAAGATGTTGCTTGTTTTGTGACATGACTGGATGAGCTTACAAAAATGCTTCAGTGAAACCCATGGGCCCTTTTCACAGACTATATCAAACTATAGATCTCAAGGCTCCTGTTCCCTCAGACTTAGACCAATTCTCAGAGTATAGCGTAAGACTGTGAACATTGAAGGGCCCAACCATCCACTTATTAGTGATCATGACTGTCCACACGCCCTGATATATCCATCTCATAGCATCATGAATCAGGTTGGAATGAGTCAAAATTGGGTATCTCAACAATTTGGATACTTAAGTACCAGCAGTATTAGATGATCGTCACCGTCATCCCCTTAAAAGGTCGCAGCTCGTCAAGTGATGTCATCCCAAAATGTCGGATCATTTGGGATGCGCGAAGTTGAGGCGTTTTTCATGTATACTGTATACCTCCCCAAATATAATATAAACATAATAAAAATAGTGGGGCAAAAAAACTCATGGAAATCCTGCGGATTTGGTCCTAGATATTTTGGATGTCACAATCAGATGTCAGTTGGTTTATGACCCCAAACTATACTTCTAATATGTCTAACTGGTTGGTGGTTGACCTACCCCCCTGAAAAATATGAGTTCGTCAGATTGGATCATCATCCCAACTATTCCCAACTATTGGATTATTGGGCAAAATAAAAAAATGGTCCAAACCACCAATCAGCTAATCACCATAAATATGAGTTGGCCTATATAAAGCACCGATGTCACCGTCAAATCCCCCATTCATTTCGAATGGATTTTCCACACCTCGTAGGTTCCTGGACCTGGCTGGATCTCGCGAAGACAGAGTCCTGGAGACGACTTGTGGGATGGCTATGGGTGATGGGGATATGGCCCAGAAATCAATACCCTCTGGTAAACTAACATAACTATGGAAAATCATCATGTTTTATGGTTAAATCAACTATAAATGGCCATTTTCAATAGCTATGTTAGTTTACCAGGCTATAGCCGTTATGGGTCAAGACCCGCTACCCTTCTGTTCACAAAATAGCTGGGATTTATGGATGTTCATCCCTCGAATCACGTGGTATTTTCGGTTTTGATCCGTCTCCATATACTGTAAACCAACGATAATTGATATTTAGATATATATATATATTGTAATTTAGATACTGTAACTGATGATAAGTGGATTTACTATTACAACGCTAAATATGATGGGTGGGTGACATAAATCAGATAACTGAGTTCATTAAATGTTATGGAATGGTGTTTTATAAATACGATAGATAATCCGCACAGTATGATATGGCAATAGTTGCCATGGCACATCCCAAAATGGATTTCAAGAAAGGTTGATCTGTACCCCAATTGTTTATTCTAGATCTAGAATCCAGAATCAACTTATTAACTGGAAATTGACCATCCATTTAATCGGGTAGTTGAAGTGTAACCAAAATCTTGAGCCATAGCCATTTATCAATGGACAGGAATCTCTTGAGCTTCCACCTCTGATAATTCCCCATGACTCTAATTACTGCATACACCGATACCATCAGGAGAGGTGGTAGATCCTGGTGTATCCATGGTTTTCTGGAATTCATCATGGAATCAGCCTCATCTCCCTGCTTGTTTTCACCACTTGGAGGATCCACGAATCGTCACTGGACCCAGTTGCGATTCTCATCGTTCTCCCAGATGGTCGTTATAGCAGGTTGGTGGTGCAATAACCATCTTGAAAAATGATGGAGTTCGTCAATGGGGTTGGGATGACATCCCATATATGAAATGAAACAATAAAAAATCATGTTTGAAACCACCAACCAGTTATAGCATAACATTCATTGAGCATAAGCCATAAGCCCAACCAAAAAATGTATTCGGTGATCCTCTCAGCAGTGATTCATCATGTTCTATCCCCATGATATCCCCATGTTTCATGCAGGGGACCCAGGGGACCCCAACACAGCTTGTGTTCAGTTGAGATATTTTTCTTGTGGCTGAATGAACTCTGGTTCATGGTAGATATAACGAACTATAGTATTCATGGGCTTTCTAAACCAACAAACATAACTAGCATATATCTACCGTATATCTACCAGATACCATAGTTACCCTCTGGTAAACTGACATAACTATGGAAAGATCCACCACTTTTAATGGGAAGTCATCAACTATTTCGACTGGGCCATTTTCTATGTCGCAAACTGTGAATGTTTACCAGAGGGTAAACCAACTCATATTTATGGTGATTAGACGTAGTAGAAGTATAGTTTGGGGTCATAAACCAACTGACATCTGATTATGACATCTTATATCTACTATATCCTATGGGAAAATTATAATGGGAAGTCATCAACTATTTCGACTGGGCCATTTTCTATGTCGCAAACTGTGAATGTTTACCAGACTGTAAACCATATCCTACTATAAACCAACGTTCACATCACTGGGGCACCATCCATCACCATCCTCTGTGGAAAAACCATCCCAATTTGTTGTGTTCCAGGCCCTGCCGGCTCCTCGCGAACCACGGGTACTCTCCACCTTCGTATTCCGGCCCTGGCCAAGGTGCCACCGATTTCTTTGGGAAAAACTGGGGAAAACATTGGGGGGAATCAATTTGATCAGCTTGTTGGCTTTCTCAGAACCATTTCACCGAGCCTATAGTTATGAAAATGACCATGTGTTTTGGGGGGATACCACATTTTTGACACAGCCATTTCCCTGGTAGATAAACATGCAATGATTGCATTGGTGTGGCCCATAAAAATAACTGGTCTATCCAGGCTTCAAAAGCATTCAAAAACTGATTGTTGGGATTCAAATTCTCAAGACATCTCATGACCAGAAAAAAAATGGCTGAGACCGATGACACAAACAATGTGCCTGAGGGTCAGTTAGCAGCTCTAAACGGGTGCTCCAACCAGTTGAGGGGGTTGATTTGTCCAATTCCAACACAGAGAAAAACACTAAAGTCACTTAAGGGATCTTCCCCACAAAGAGCCAAGACCATGCCACCCAGTTACAACCTTGCTAAATCAGGGAAATGTTTTACTAGTGATGATAGCCACTATAGCTGATCAAATCCTGCTTGCTGATTTTTTCGTCCATGTTTCGTTGATGGTAATCACATTCGATCTATTTCCTGCCGATCTTTACCTCCAATACTGATGAATCCATGGACACTGTGGCTTTTGTATCTGGCAATTTTCAAGTCCGTCCTCAAAAAATGGTCATCTTCTGCTGGTTGGCTGGTGATTTTGCCAAATTTATCTGGTTGGTGGTTTGAACCCTACCCCTCTGAAAAATATGACTTCGTCAGTTGGGATTATGAAATTCCCAACTGAATGGAAAAATAAAAGCCATGGTCCAAACCACCCACCAGCCATAATTACTATATAAATCACCATTTTCCCATGATTTTCCCACGGCTTTCCCATGGTTTTCCCATGGTTCCAAACCACCAACCAGTTATAGATATCTTAAGCAAACACCTAGAGGATTTTTCAGCCACCGGCTGCGTTCGGTTGGGGATGATCCCTGATCCCGGCTGCGGTGCTGGTTGATGGACGCCACCATTGTTGGTGCTCAAATCCACTATATCTATCTATCTATCTACTAACTATCTATCTATCTATCTATCTATCTATCTATTTATCTATATATATATGTATGTGTATATATATATATATGTATATGTATATATATATATATGTGTATATGTGTGTATATATATATGTTGTTTCAATCCTCATGTGTGTGTTGCATAAATCAGCATATTGTTGAATATCATGAAAACTTCCCCATGAAATCTCCCTTACTTCTTGGCCAGGTTCAATCAGCATGTTCCAACACACCCATTATCCATAATTGTTACATTGTCGGTGATATCGTTAGTTATTTATCGTATGTATATATATATATATAATTTCCCTAAAATCCCATTAAAACCCCATTAACATCTCATCAAAGCCTATCAAATCCCATTAGGAAAAAAAAGAAAAACAATAATTCAACCAGTTCATCATTCCTACCTCGGCAAAAGATACGACCACAACGGGAAGCGCCTTCCGCTGGTCCAGCAATTGATCCTTCAGAGCCAACAACGTTTCGATGCGCTCAACGTTGCCTTAAAGCGGAAGCGGAAGTTTCATGGCTCATCTCTGGTCTCATGGGGATTCTCCTAGTGGATGTCATAGGGTTTTGATAGTTCATGAGATTTTAATGGCATGTAATAGCATTTTTCATAGGATGTTAATGGGATTTCATAGCTAAATTAAATGGGAGTTTTGAGGGATTTTGTAAGATCTATGGATAAATTAAAATGATTCACCAACCTGAAAATGAAGTTGCCCCTACATTCACCATCATGTCCACGTCGCGTTGTGAGGTTGTGAGAATCTAAGATCTCATAGGGTGTTCATATGTCTATGTATCTATAGGGATACAGTACATATTGGGAATTGTAGATTACATACATAATATGTTGCTGGGTTCTTTGGAAATTGGTATAAGACTGACTATAAGACTACAATCTGTATATGATATGATATAGCTGGATACAATGAGGATAGATACCTAAGAATGTCACATGAAGTTATATGGGTTTCTACAAAAAATGCCATACTCATGGTGAAATTGGGAGAAGCGATTGGATTTGGGATATATTTATATACCCTATAACTGGTGCTTAAATCTCACCTTGGCTATGTGGCTATATATATATACACAAAACTGGTGGCTTCAACCCATGTAGAACTTGAGATATCAACATCTCAAGCATACATGAATGCGCTATAGCCGCTATAGACCATGGTGATTACCCCCTCACTGCAAAAACACGTCCTGACTGACGAGGCAAGTTTTGCCCTGGCCCTGACTGACTCGGTCATGGCATCGTCAACGAAGGACTTCTGCCTTCGACCTACATTTTAATTAGCTGAGCAGCGTTCAAAAGCCTCTGCTGACCCTTTATGCATCGTTATGCTGGTTGGTTAAGAACCGATTTCCCAGGTCAAGGGGAAATAACACAATGATTGTGAACGATTGTAATAACCCCGACATATTGGACTGTACAATAACCCCAAAATCATCAACCAACAAGGGTTTTGAACACTGCTGCTCAGCTGTAGCAAAGGATCATGCGATGGGGCCCACCAAAGATTTTACCCGTGGAAACTGGCAGATCTGTCACAAGCACCACTGTTCCACGGTGATTCGCGTCGCATTCAAAGTCATTCATCTGAGACATCAAGTCTGGCACGCCTTGAAACTTGAGGATCTTCAGCCTGTAGGCCAGCAGCTCTGCAAGTATCTTGACAGAGGCTTCATTGATTGACCCTTTGACTTTTGCAACTCCGCAACAAGACAAGCGCAGCTGTACCTGAACCAACTGAGAGACCTCCTGGTGTTGGAGCGCCGCGAACTCACAGGGCTCCAGCGCAATCTTTTTCATTAGATTTTGCAAAGATGCTACACCTTCTTGGGGGTTCCAGTCCAATGACAGCAGTGCACGTGAAACTTCACTCCAACGAAATCTGGGAGCAACATCACACAGCAGGAGGGAATTCCGCAAGGAGCGGCCAAAGTTGCTGGGAAAGGCGTCCCCGATGACAGAGCAACCAACCACGTAACCACGGTGGTTTCTCTTGAGGAGTAGGATGGGCGTGGCTTCTGAGATCATCGAGGTGGCTGCAACACGAGCAAGCTCCAGCCAATGTTGGCAAACACAATGCTTGAACGTCTTAAGTCCAGGGTCAAATTCTGCAGCAGTCTCAAATTGAGATTGTTCCACTGCTCGCCCAAGGAAGTCAGCTTCCCGAAAATCTGAACAAAATGCTGTCCACTATCTGCATGGATGGGCGATCCACTGAGGACCTCATGAACCAAGCACTCGGCCTTGTCTGCAAGAAGTGGCGGTGCTGATCCTGCTGTCCAGGCCACCTGGAAATTTGGTGACCTCGGATCAAACCTGTCGCCCTGCATAGCTTCCAGGAATTTTCCAGTGTCTGGGAAGGTGAAAAGCCAAGCTTCCAAATCCCCGTGCTTGATCACAAGGGACGCAAAAGTGCCAAGCTGCAGTTGTAGACCCAATGCCTTTGACGGCTCCTCCTCCGTGTAGAAGAGGACCCGGGACCAAGGACGACAGCGGAACATGGGTCCGTGCAGATCACGGAGGACCCTCTCCAGATCCGCCAAACTTCCAGCTGGCAGCAGGAAGCTACAAACATCATCACCACTGAAAGAGGCAGTAATGCTCACGGAGATATCGCCATGGCCACGGTCGGGCACTAGCAAGGCAGTGAGCACTGTTGCCATGATTCAAATCAAAAGCGACTGTGAGAAACGTAAGAAACTAGACTTGCGCCAAACATGGTCGGGATGAATCTGCAACGAGGATGGGGATGAAAGCAAAAAAAATTGGGATTGAAGCCAACCAAATAAGGATTTGATGAGGAAAATTGGGAGATAATGGGCCAGAGAACCAAGTGCAATAAATGGGAGCAAGAACCCCATAGCCAACAAAAAGACGAACATCCTTTGCCAACAGGGGAATCACCTCATCTGCACAGGCTATGCTCACAGCCATTCCAGGTCAGTGTTCCAAAAAAACCCTAGTGGTTGAAGGTTATGTGGTGTTACACGTTTACTACGAGGTTGTTCTATATCGATATCGGAATCATCAACCTAATCGATCCTAATCCAATGTGTTTTTTTCTGTGTCAAATAGATCAGCCAGCAAAATGTTATTTTAGGTTGTTTTTGTTAAAAATACTTGTCACATAGAAACAAACAACGCTAGGTCCAAAGAGGTATACTCAAGTCAGCTATAATCTGGTTGGTGGTTGACCTACCCCTCTGAAAAATATGACTTCGTCAGTTGGGATGATGATTATTCCCAAGATATGGAAAGTCAATCCAAATTCCATGGTTCCAGTTTCCACCAACCAGTTTATCACTAGGGTTTTTTGAGCCATCGAGGCCATCGAAAAAAAATTCTGGGGATCCCCGGAAGATCCCGGAAGAGCCCTCTGTGAGGCACTGTGGATCTGATCTCGGAGTTCTTGTCTCCTGGCCATTGGTCATAGCGCAGAGGGGGTTCCAATCACTAAAACTGGTGTAAAATTGAAATATATATATGTATATATATATATATGTATATGTATATATATATATGTATATATATATATATATATGTGTATATATATATGTATGTATGTGTGTGTGTCTAAAAATAGGGTAGCACTACAGTAAATCCTGCCATTGATCATTAATACGCATTAGTCATGAAGCAATATTAATCATCATTTTCCCCAATATATAAAGGGGGTATACCATGGTATACCTCATTTTCAGACACACCATATAAATTTTCAACATCACGTTGGAGGCTTTTTTCTTCATCATTGTGGTTTTGGGGGGTCTCAAAGATTCTTTTAAAGAAAAAAAAACGCTATTCAATGTTGTGCCAATATAAATGTGAACAACTCGATACAGTGTCATGGGAATATGTCCAACGGAACTGTAGCCTCATGACCATTTCAGGGAATGAAACGCCGGGTCCAAAATTTATGCCAGTGACATCCAACCGAAGAAATGATGACCGTCGGCAAGTCCCACAAGTGGGTCCATTGATAGATCCGCTGTATCGAGACTTCCTCACCAGTCACTAAGCACGATGAAATCGTACTGCAAGGATCACTGCTTTAAAGATCCTGCGCCTGAAAATGCTACATCAGATTTGCCAGCCTGTCGGGCATATATCAACAAAACAATCATAAATACATATACAAAACATACAACAAAATCAAGGTGTGTCTGAAAAAAATGGTATACCCCCATTGCCATTTCACTTCGGGAAACTGATGCTTAAGTAAATTGAGTTTAGGGATGCACATGGAGTTTACGATTTTCAGACAACCCCTTCACATCAAATCACAGGGTGTCCGAGGTGTCCATGGATCATGGAAACATATTGAGATGTATTGAAAGACCTATGGTGACGACTGAGGATCATTCTAAGAAACCACCATGCAGAGAATATCACCATGGTCATGAAAAGCCCTATCACTTGGGGCATACCCCCCATGTAGCCTATGCATATACAGTATATATATAATAGGTACCGAAAAAATCAACTTATATCATCTTATATCAACCAACAAACATTAGTCTCTGGCCCCACAACTTCGCCAGTGGCCAGTCACTCAGTCTGCACCTGTATCCATCCACGCGATCGATGCGACTCTTAGCTTCTCGCACATCCATGAGGTGCAGATGCTGTTCCTGCGCTATGGAAAGCATGGGGATTTCACCAAGAAAAATGGGGATTAAACCCACGAGAAGGGCGATTTAGCATCAAACAAACATATACAAAAATTGGGAGTTTGACTATGTACTGGGATGAGACATCTGTAGGAAAATTCTTCTTCAATTGGTTGGTGTTCATCCGGAAATCTAAAGGCGAAAACGGGTAAATTACTAATCCCCGACCGAATTATCACCTGGGGTGACTATGACTTACTATAGTTTCTCAGCTGCCAACCCCAGTTCCCTTTGATAAACAAGCCTCAGAACTGGGCTTATCGGGACGGAATAGAGACAAAATGTTTGGTTTCGGATTCTCATGGACTCAGGGACGGGGAGATCAATTGTTAAGCTTGAAAGGATAATCAAAGGCCCAGGTTGTCTGCAGTAAACCATACCGACCATACCTATTGCTTCCTTTCACCTGAACATGATCCACAGATATTGCAATGCTCGTAGTAGACCAGATCTTATGGGTGAAAAGAAAGCACATCTTCGAATTCTCACAGAATACCATCCTACACAAACGCTTCAACGCAAAGAACCAAGCCCGTGGGCGCACCCTGAGGCCCCAAAAAAAAACAGATCTTGGATATCTTGGATGAATTCACTCCAGATGTCTCCAGATGTCTCCAGATATCTCCAGATGTCTCCAGTCTACCCCAGATCTGATCAGTTGGCCTCGCCTCACTGCGAAGTTGCCGTTGTTTCTGCTCCTCTTCGCGTCGCCGGCTCACGTTATCGATGCGCACCTGCCCAGGATTGCCCAGGTCGCTGGCGTCAGGGAAATTTGGCTGGGGAATCCATCATCGGGAAATTCATCATGTTTTTCATGGCTATGTTTAATGGGTATAACTATGGTATAACTATGGTATAACTATGGTTGTTAATGGTTGTTAATGGTTGTTAATGGTTGTTAATGGTTGTTATATAACTATTCTCACATCAAAATCATCTGCTTGGTGGTTTGAACCCTACCCCTCTGAAAAATGATGGAGTGAAAGTCAGTTGGGATCATGACATGACCCCAAGATGATGGGAAAAATAAAAATGTTCCAAACCACCAACCAGATTATGTTTTGTGTATAGGGGAAATCCCAAAATGGTGAAACTTGACAAAAAGCCGCTCGAGGTGGGGCGAATCGGAATCGCTAAGTCGCTTAAAGTTGGTGAAGAGTTCATTAAAAAAAGGTGAATGAACTACATGCTTGAATGTTATATCTATACTATAATATTGTATGTTAATAGCATTTAATAGCTATATATTACTAAATGGTATATGAATATGAATTATGATAGACTAATAGCTATTATCTAATTATACTTCATATTGATATTACTGTAGTTATGGGCCATGGGGGTTCTAAACCAACCAACATGACATAGGTTTTAAGGGGAAATCGATGGGAAGTCCATGGGAAAATGGACGATTTTTTCCAAGCCATGGAGCTGATGAAAGTAGCAGTTGTGAGACAGTCCAACGTGTTAAATTGATGAGGCTCCTGCTTGAATATGTACAACATTTGGGCCTATAAATGGAGGTTCCAATGGGAGTTCGAACATCTACAGAATAGGTGGACTTTCCAGAGAGCCATGCTTGATTTGCTGGTATATACGGTATGCCCACAATGATTCTTTTATGCCATATCTTTGGGTCAGAAAACATCTGAGGATGGTGATGTGCTTGTAAGCAGCCAGGTTGAATCCGTTCAATTCCTATAGATGGATGGACATGGTATCAATCATAAACAGTCAAGGCGTATCAAGATCGTCAGTCACGATCATGAACATAATCCTGAACATGATTGAACATGATCGTCATCAAGATCATATCCTATGTATTCAGAATTCATATGCCACTTTTTTCCCCTCTTTGTTCTTTATCCCAGGCATCGTGAGTGGCTCATCAGTTGGGGACCTCCTCTCAAATATTATCTTTTTCAAAGCCAAACATCTTTGAAACCACGAACCAAATAACCACCAACCAAATCATGGTTCACATCATATATATATATATATTACTAGTAATCAATGGCACAACATCACTAGTAACCACCAATGGTACCCCGTAAGAATCTCAGAAAATTGGGCTACCCGGCTGCTACTTCCGAACGTTCGGAAATGATCTGCAAATGGTGGAGTTTTACTGCAGAAAATCCCATGAAATCCACCATGAAATCCTACATATCGATTCTAGATAAGAACCATGAAGATATGTGTATATATATATATACTATATATATATATACAATCACATTATACATATAACATAAAATCCCATAAAATCACATTACATAAAGCATTCAAACATTATATAACTATATAACATAACTATATCTAAGTCATTCATCTGGGATAGGAAAGCCTGATGTTCACCACCGTTTTTTGCGACTCTGCGCGACTCTCACCTCAATATCCTGCAAGCGCTTCTCACCCTCCAAGCGACGCTCCTGGTCGGGAGTCACCAGCAGAAATCTTCAGAAATGAATCTATGGTTAATCTATGGTTAATAATGGTTGATATATGGTTATTATATGGTTAATAATGGTTAATAATAACCTGGTTGGTGGTGCAATAACCAGGGAATCTGGTTGGTGGTGGTTAATAGTGATTAATAGTTGTTAATAGTGGTTCATAGTGGTTATTAGTGATTAATACCTGATCTAATGAATAATGGGAATCTGGTTGGTGGTGCAATTTCACCATCTTGAAAAATGATGGACTTCGTCAATGGGGTTGGGATGACATCCCATATATGAAATGGAAAATAAAAAATGTTTGAAACCACCAACCAGGAAATCAAAATATGGGATTAAACCATAAATGAAACATCTTTGAAAACTGGTGAACCATAAATCATGGGAAATTAACCAGAAGTAATGGGATTCACGAACCAATCTGGTTCAAAAAAAGATTGAAGCACAATTCATATGGTTCTGGGTCACACATTTGGAGCCTTCTGTTCACATTCACAAGAATTCATAGATGGTTTTTATAGATGTTCATCGGACGTTCATCCTTTCACAGATGGTATGAAACATAGATTTTGATCCATACCCTCTGGTAAACTAACATAGCTATTGAAAATGACCATTTATAGGGAGTTTTCCCATTAAAAATGGTGATTTTCCATAGCTATGTTAAATTACCAGAGGGTAACCATATGAAACATTGGGGTTTGACTTGGCAAAACTGTTGACATTTGTTTGGTCACAATGGCATTGGCTTTAGTCTGTAGACTTAGACAACAAAGACGCTGGGAGAGGTTTCCTTACCAACACAAAAGGGAAGGGACACAAATTCACCTTGCACCAGAATTTGATCTGTCTGTAACCCGCGGCATAACTCTCTCAGAATCTGGATGGAACACCATGATAACGATGGTTCAGCAAATGGATCCACTCACAACAGTGACATCCGTCATCTTGTGCATGGTGCAGTCCACTCCTTTTCAACCTGTTCAAATACCTTTTAAATCCTTTTAATAGATATGCAGCGGTAAACCTGAAAGTTGGTTTTGGAGGCAAGTCTTGCAGAAAAAACACAGACAGAGCGCTCCATAGATTAGTAGCGTGGGTGCGTAGATTCCCCCTTCAATGTCTTGCTGTTTTGTTTGCCAAAAACAACCCGTCTGTCCATGACTGTCTGTGAAATCGACTGTAGAATATTGATTCTAAAACTGGTTAGTGGTTTTAACCATCTTGAAAAATATGAAAGTCAATGGGAATGATTATCCCATATATGAAATGGAAAATAAAAGCCATGTTCCAAACCACCAACCAGAATACCATTTCTGTTGATGAATATCAGCTGTATAACCTTGCTTCCCCTCTGGAATGATGTTCCCCAGGAATTGCTATGGCCTCTTGCAGAAGCTCAGTCTTCTCCTGGGGAAGTCATGAATTTTGGAAATTGCGACATAGAGATGGACCAATTGAGGAATTGCTTTAGTCTACAATTCAAAGATGATCCAATTTGCCATTCGTTGGAATTTCTAAGAAAGGGGTGATTCGGAAGATTGAACTGTGGGATAACTTGTGGAGATGACGATTTTCGGACCCTTTTTGGCGGTATTTTAGGGTGATGCATTGGAGTCATATGACATATAATTATAATCAATTATACACCTGGATCTTCGAAAGGACACACATAATTGTCCGTTTGCAAGATTTCTGCCTTTAGGGCGGATTTCTTGTGGAGGACCTGGAAATGGTCATGTTTTGCCTATTGTGATCAATTTTGTATCTTGCACCTTTTGGGTTGATCTTACTCTACTTTGCGTCAACATGTGTTGATTCTTCTGGGCGGAAATTCCCGGGAAAAGGGCCGGAAATACCCGTGCAGACTCAGCATGACTGAAACATGAACACATGAAGTGGTCAGTTTTTTCTTGACATGGTCATTTCCATCTTGAAATGGACAAATTTCAAAAATATGGTCAGAAATCGAACACAAATCTGCCCTGGACAGAAATTTTGTAACCAATGAATATATCCGTCATGCATCCTATAGGACCCTCTGTTCGTGGGGGAGGAACCTTCAGAAAATTCACAAATCGTTCCCCTGTAGTACTTTAAGAAATCGCTATCAAGGTCAATGGGGTTCAGTGAAACAAAAACAAAACACATCGCTATGGAAAATCAATATATTTAATCGGCACAGCATCAATGGATCAGTTTCCATTGTCATGGCACCAAGTTACCAGAGGGTATACATTGGTGAAAACACGGGCCTACCAAATTGTTTCAAACACATGAAGGCAGACTCCATGCTAAGCGTCTTTTGACAAGTAGGGATTAGATTCCAACCTTCCCAGTTTGTGAGGTCCATATCACAATAGTGATTGGTTTGTCCCCAAAAAAATAGTATTAGACACCATAAAATATGGAAGTTGGGGCCCTGCATTGCCCATTTCGTGGAAGAACCATCATTGATTTCCATGGGCAAACTTTTCGCGGTGAAATGTCCATGTTTCTTCCCAAAAAAATCATGGTGTGTCACAACTAGAAGATCTTAAACCTATTTTCCGAAGATGTTCATGATGTTCATTTTTTTCTGAATTGTTTTTCTTAGGTTGAACGAACTTCTAAATCCATCGAAACACTTTGGTTGTATCCTAGCATTCTCCCCAAGATCTCCCCTAGATTCTCCCCATTCTCCCATGATTTTCCCATTATTTGCCCATACGATGGCCTTTCTTCAGCACCGCTCCCCACTGCCGCCGCTTGAAAAATCTCCGCCGTCCCCGCCTTCATTTGGGCCACGCGCTCGCGAAAGACGGCGGTCTTCTCGAGGTTCATGACTTTGCGTTCCTCCACAAACCTGGCGTGGCGAAACAATGGGGGAGTTCACTAAGAAAAATGATGAGTTCAGCAACCAAAATAGGGATTTAACCAACAACAAGAACAAGAACAAGAACAAGAAGAACAAGTGATCTAACCAAACAAATGATGTTTAACGAACATGGCGTTTTTGGCGTTTAGCCAAGCAAAAGTCATGGGATCCCTCAACTTCGGCGGCAGTTGCCCCCACACAGGATCAAGTTGCCCATGTTAAAGTCAACTTGCGTCCAAACGTGCCCAAGTTGCGAAATGTTGGGGCTGAAGTTGGGCCCAAGTTGGAGCCAAGTGGCCCGAGTTCGGCGCAAGTTACGCCCAAGATGGGCCCAAGTGTTCGGCCCAACTTAAAGGCAAGGATGGCCAAGCTTGACCCAGTCGGCTTTGGTTGGGCCAAGTAGGCCCGTGTTCTTCACCCTGCATCCCCAAGTACCCTACTCCTCAACTTCGAAAAGTCGTCCCTGACCTGCACAATTTGCATCTAATCTGGGTGCGGGCAGTACTCTTCGCGGCGCAACTCGACTTAACCCCCAAAAAAGATGCCGAAAAGCTCTAACCTGCCACTATTTTGGATTTGGATCTCACCAACTTCTATCTTTTTGGAGGTTACTACCCAATAATATCCAGTAACCATTACCATAATGATGTTCTTTATGACCCCCGGTCATGGTTGGTGAATGCCACAACACATAATCCGTGCTTCGAAAATCCAGGGTTGGATGTATTTTGATAGTTAACACAACCAGGTTCTGCGCAAATCAACTGGTTAGATGCTAACCGGCTAACCATTTAATTTCTGTTAACCCTCTGGTTAACATTCCAGCTAAAATCATAATGATTCCCTGAAGTTCCATTCAGTCCCATGGAAAATCTCAATACATTTCATGAAATCCCATGGAAAATCCCAATATATAAATGTTTCCCATAGTTTTCCCTATGATTTTCCAATATATAAATGTTATGAAGTCCCATTCACTGCTAAAAGCCCTATGTTTTTTCAAGCTTCGTATCCCCATCGTCGAGATGCCCGAGACCATGCCTCTGGATCCGTTCTTCCTCCGCAAGCATCTCTTTGGCGTAGTTGGCCTAAAATCACGGGGGGTTGGAGGACAACTTTCACCGGAAAATGGAAGGAACATGAAGGAACATGGGGAAAATCTTGAGGAAATTCTGGAAAGTCTCCTCCTTAGGATCCACAACTTGGGGTTCACCCTGATTTTTCTTGCGGGTTCCAATGGTTCTCACGGTGAAGTTTTTGTTTCGTAATTGGCATAAAAACCCATAAAACAAACTCCAGAGGTTCGGAGTGGGATTTCTTTGGTAGGATATAACAAACGAGACGTGAGAATCGATCCAAAATCTACAGGGGTGGAAACAGCACGAACACGCACGCCCACAAGCCATATATGGGTAACATGGATCCCATCAATATACCCCAAATGTTAGCATATATACCATACGTGGATCCTATGGGCAATGGCACATCTATCTAATAACAGCACGCTACATAAGTCTTCTTCTCATGCGTGCCATGCAAAAAAGGCTGGGTGAAAAAAAAGCCCATGTATGAAAAGTGATTGTCACGCTCCCATTACTACGGTTTCTGTATGAACCACAAAAAATACCCCCATCCCAAACTGGTTGATTAATAGGTGTCCCTATTATGGATTCCAACATTCCCCCAGAAACCAGGTAGTAGAACCCGCCACAATCACAAATCGCCAGTGATCCGTTGCTACTACCCCCAAGTTTCAGCAGCCACTGATGCCTAGTACATATCCGGAGTCCATTATAAATTGTTGTACCTATACATAGTACACATATGTACACATACTACTGTATACATAGGATGTACTTGGTATACATATTACGTAACCTATACATAGTGTATACATATAGTACCTACCCGAAACCCCAATACCTCCACCCAATAGTTGATATAGCTGGATGTTCATCCCACCCATTCGGTAATTCCCCTCAAACATGGCTGGAAAATACGAACCATTGACAGTTGATGTTCCCAGCGAACGAAACCTCCATTGAGTTCAGAAAAACTTCGGGTTTTTTTTCAGCCACAGGATGACTTGCCCTTCAGCTGAATGTTTGTTGGTTTGTAAGCCCATCTAAATATGTATATAGATATATATAGGCCATTGTTGGTTTATAATCCCATCTATTATATAGTTTATGTTTGTTGGTTTATAAGTATCATAGACTATTGTTTTTCCAGTTATTTAAGCACCAACTTAGCGAACGACCTGGGGCCCCATCCCCTTCCCCACCGTGGCCCACCGTGGCCGCTCGTGGCCGCTCCGCCTGCTTCTCTTCGTGCTCTTTCTCGAGCTTCTGCATTAACTCCTTGGTTGCGAGAAATTTCGCGATGAAATCACCAACTGGTCATAATATTATCTATAATATGAATGGGATATTCGCTGGTCATATTATCAATGGGAATTTCAGGATCCTAAAATGGAGGTACTGTAGCATATAAGACCATATTTTGGTGGTATATCCCCTTACATAGGCCTTACATAGGCCTTATATATGGTAGGTATCTCCATTTTAGGATCCTGAAATGGCCATTGATATTATATACAATATCACCATATATTACCTATGGCTATAAATGGGATATGACTCATATGACCTATAAATGCGAATATATTATATACATTTATATACAATATCACCTATAAATGGAATTTAATAGAATATGAATGGGATATGAATGGGATACCCTCAATCAAACATGCCGGGGAAAATTCCCGAAGATGGAGGGAATCTAATTTGTGATAAATGTGAAAAATATATATATATATAAATGGAGTGTTTTCCAGCAAGCCATGTTTGATTACCGGAGGGTATCGACTCACAAAAAATCTCAGCAATGACTGTCAGATACTTCAGAAACCAAAAAGGTAAGCTTAGGTTTTTGCCATGGCCATGATTTTATTCACATCGTTCATGGATGAATTTGGTCGTTGCGAGGTCAGAAGGTCATGTTTTTGACACAGGTGGCAGGTTGAAGCCATGATGGTTAAGCCATAAAAGTGACGATGAAACCAAGACTTGGTTGAGAACGGGATTTCCCCAAAAAAGTGGATTGCGATATTCCCTCAAAAAAGTGGTTAGTTTTTGTTACCCGAACTAATCATCAGCCAACTGGAGTGTCGAAGGCAGTTCAATTTCTGAAATGTTGATAAGACATGATAAGACATGATAAACACGCTACTTACAGTACTAGTTTCCTAAATCTATCTTTAATGTCAACCCCGGATTAATAAACCATATGGTTTATTGATTAGGGCGGTACTCCTCCGATAGTCATACTCTGGTACTTAAATGGTACCCTCCCAATTAAACATCCTAGGGGGTTATACCCTCTGGTAATTTAACATAGCTATTGAAAATGATCATTTATCGTGGATTTACCCATTGAAAATGGTGATTTTCCATAGTTATGTTAGTTTACCAGAGGGTAAATCCAGGGTTGACATTATACAAAACATGACGACATGTTACTGTTCGCGGACGTTCGCCTCGTGTTCACCGTTTCTTGTCACAAAAGATTTGGAGCTCACCATCACCAGATCAGTATCTCATTGCTCTGTGTTGTATTGTAGCATATTGTAGCATATTGTAGCATATTGTAGCATATTGTAGCATATTGTAGCATATTGTAGCATATTGTAGCATATTGTAGCATATTGTAGCATATTGTAGCATATTGTAGCATAGTATCAAAGTATTGTATGATAGTACTACGTAGAAGTGTATATATGATTACATATGTACATTGTTGTATTGTACCACACTGTAATAAATTGGCCCAACGGTTGGATTTACAGTATATTATACTTTTGGTCTGCCACAGGTGCCGAAGCATCCGTAGGCCCGCAAGCGACGACGGTTTTTGATTGGGTTGGGGTGGATTCGATGAAATTCAATTGTACCAATCTATTATTGTACCATATTAATAGATTATTCATAATATATTGTATATTAATAGTATATTAATAGATTCATGAGATCTTATTGTATTATAATGTACTTGAGTGCCTTTGTCTTGTCAACCAGATTATAGAATCCCCTTATATGAATCATAGTGTCTCAGTTTGGATTGGATCTAGATTCGATCTTATGAATTTGAATAATGCCATTAATATACATTAATATACAGTACATTAATGATATTTCATTGTATTCTAATAACCTTTTTTCAGGACAACCAGCAATGCACCATTGTGTCAATAATGCAGGCTTTCCTTCATATCCTTGATTTCCGGGCCACCTAAGTCAACGATGGTGGTAATCCACCTGAAACATATATGAGTCCAGAAAAAGAGTGAATACCCTTTAGACTGTTTATATATTCAGATTCAATCATCACCCGCCTGGCAAAAACTGGAGGTCCCGCAGTCCCGCGGTCCTTGTTTTGCAGGATTTTCTTGTCCAACAACTCCCTGGCGGGCCAACAAATGGGATTTTGGCCAGCCAAACAGTGGTTTTTACCCTCTGGTAAAGAAGAACAGATTCCTATTAAAAATGGCCATTTATAGTGGGTTTACCATGATTTACCTCTTTAAAATCATGGTTTCCCGTGGCTATGTTAGTTTACCAAAGGGTAAGTGGAACTGGAACCAAGGTCCAATCAGTGACTTTCCATCCGAACAGCTTCCTGATTGGAAAGCTGTTGACACTCTTGGATGGTGACCGATTTTAAAAAATAGCCTCAGTCAGGCTTTGACGTGGGTAGAAACAGAAACATTGTGATGGTCAAAGAGTCAAAGCTATGAAAAGTTTCCCGGAAACCTCCAAGATGGTCACCCATCATCACGACCCCGGCAGAATGATTGGCTCTGGAGTACTGAATCATTTTCAATAGCATAGGCCCCAAAAAGACATAACAGGTTCAAGTGATCACTATTTAGAAATGGATTGTATGATACTTTATGTGTCTATCTTTCAGGGGGATGCTATACTCATCTGTACAAATCAGGCATTGTTCATTGCGTAGAAAATCGGTCAAACTGATCCAAGCGATGTCCCTTCAAACCCTTCAAGCACCAGCCTGGACATTTTGCCCCTCTCATCCTGCTTCTGCATGACAATTTCCCTGGCAATCTGGATTCTTTTGGGGAGAAGGGCCATTTTCTAGATGCAGCTGAGAAGGGCCGTTGTTTTTTTCGGGTCAACATTTGGAAAGACACACACAGTGAATGACTGAAACGTGCAAAAACTTTCTTTGAACTTTTGGAAATTGGAAAAGAGAACGAAAATACGAAAGAGATGTCATCATGTGGCAACGCTATGGCAATGTTTTTTGTGCGACCAGATGAGTTCTATCCTCTTGAATGAAACTCGGTGTCACTAGAATCACTAGAACGAATGGATGGACAAATTGTCTTCACCTTCATCTGGGTTTGTCTGAGAATAGGGTACCCCATTCCATCCAGTGGTTTATCATTTTGCCGACTGAAATTGACATTTTGGGGGTATCCTCTTTGTGCTTGGTGCTAGCGGATGACATCCTGCTGGTTGTCATGGCTTTCTCATGGCTGGCTGGCAGTTTGTGGCAAAAATCAATGAACATCTTGTCAAATAGGCATACTTCAAATGTGTAGAGAGCAAAGAAACAAGGCTAGCGGCTGGATATTTTCATGAGCATGATGCATCCACCTACATACCTTAAAGTTTGCTGATTGGATAAACATGCCGCTTGGATTGCCAGCTGGTAACTCCACTGTTGGTCGTATCCATCATTCTATTGGTGAATATCGCGATTAGATTCGATTAGTTCATATCCAATTCTGAGAGAGACAGGGAGATCAAACATGATATATATATATATACATACATATATACACATGCACATTGTATCTATACATATATATATATACCTTCTCTCTGTCGTTTCTCCCATTGTTCTAAGGACAAATTGTGCAAGTTCCAATTTCTTGTTGCCTTAAGGTCGCATGTCTTGTCACAGCAAACTGACGAGAATGGACACTGGTCCATATCTGGTCCATTTCTAGTGCATTTCCGAACCGGAGATCATGGCTTGTCCATATGGAGGTTTCCGGAAATCAGGCTACCCCATTTCATGATCCATAATTTCATGGAATTGTCCATGAAATAAACCATCCAGCCAGCTATTGGGGGTACCCTCTGGTAATTTAACATAGCTATTGAAAATGGCCATAGAAATAGTGGAATTTCCCATTAATAGCATGGTGATTTTCCATAGTTATATATGTTAGTTTACCAGAGGGTACCTCCATGGAAATCCCCAATATTTTTTGTTCAACGCTTACCCTCCTCACGTGCTGAGGGGGGCTGGCTCCACCTCTTCTTGTCCACCTGCACGAAATGTTCGACGAAAAACAGCTGGCTGAAATAAAATCTGGAGCATAGACAGATGGGGCATGGATATATCTATTCATAGTGGTTCCTATTACCATTCATATAATGGATATTGATTTTTAAAGAGGGTAATAGATATCTATAGATTGTCAATATCCATTCATAGTGGTTAATATCTACTAGTGGGCAATAGTGAAATTCATATGGATTACCCTCTGGTTACTGGACATAGCAAAGCCATGACCATGTTTTGAATAGATGATAAAATATTATATATATATATTATTCACCTAGCTATAAAATATAAAATGGTAATTGTTCATGTCTATGTGAATATATATATATACACATCTATGTATATATATATATATATGTATATTGGATTATATTGGACTATATTGGTATACATGCAAAAATACATGCAAAAACAAGTTGTCAATGTGTGACGTTTCGCTGGCAATTTGGGGGAGTGTGGATTCCTAGGAATAGCTTTGATCGATCTGGAAAAACACAACATTCACAAATGTTCTGCATCAGAAATCCTCTGGTGAAGTTACACAACCTTTAAAAATGTTCTGCATGTGTCCTTTTCGTATAGCATCCTTTTGGCATAGCATCTATCAAACAAAGCTGGCCGACCTCCTACTATATGCCACTTACATACCTGGTTTTTCCCATTGGTTGGTTGATTTTCCAGTTTCCAAACAAACCCCTTTTACAAATCAACCAACCAATGGCAATGGGAGATGGTTTCTTCGACAGAGCCGCCTGCAGCATCTTCTCTTGAAGTTGCCCTTCCTTACGGATCTGCTCTTCGTTCTCCTGAAAAAATGCGGTGCGGAAATTGAGAAAGGACACAGATGTCAACTGCTTGGTGGTTTCAACCTAATGGTTGGTTAATAATGGTTAATAATGGTGAATGATGGTTAATAATTGTTAAACAATTTTGATTTTTTTGGACACTCCTCAAACATGGCAATGAAGTTTCAAAAAGTCCAATGGTTTTCCTGTAAACAAAAACACCATTTATAGAAATTGTTCATTTGAGATGTCAATGGTTCTTATACCTCAAACCAAAGGACAATGAAAATAAAAGTCCAATGGAGTCCAATGGTTTTTTCCTATGAAGACACCATGTTTTTTGAGGGCAAATGAGCCAGGTTCGATTACCGGTAGGCTAGTTCATCAAACATCTATGGAGTGACAGGAAACCATGGTCTTGAGCGATAAATCCAGGGGGGTCCAATGTTCCCTCCAATTCTATGAGGAAATCGGAGACCCCCAGCTTGGAGGGTGAGAAGTTGGCATGTATGGACATGTATAAAGTGTGCATACATCAAGTAAAGATATCATGTGTATGTCATTACCACATATATATATGTATGTGATTGTATGTGTATGTACTGATCTGTCATGTATTTCCCCATCTGTTGGTACGCTATGGGTCCAACGTTGCGCTGAACGACGTCCTTGACCAAGGAGCTATGTTGTCGCAGTTGCCCCTGAGGTCCAAGGGGATGAACCGGGCGGTTTCCATAGGAATTTGGGGCTACCCGAAGCGAGCTGGCTGGATGGTTTACTTCATGGAAAATCCATCTATAATATGAATATTTAGGAATTTTCCATGAATGATTTAGGAATTTAGGAATTTTCCATAAATCTATATATATATAGATCTTTATATGAATGATTTAGGAATTTAGGGCTACCCCCATTTCAGGAAACCTCCATATATCTATATATATGATAAAAAGGCACAAAAAGAAAACTAGATCAGTCGCTCCCCTTGCCTCGGGTCGAGGCAGATCGTCCACGTATGGGAAAAAAAATACCAAGATTTGCACCAAACACCACTGTCATGTAGGTATACCATGCATGGATGGTGTATATGATGGTAGCATATTCTATCAATCTACATGCATATTCTATCAATATATATATAGTATATTATATTATATATAAGTATATGATCTACAATGTGTATGTATATATATACACATGTGTGTGTGGAAGTCCATTCAGTCACTCAGCGGAGCCGCTACCCACCTACTTTCCCCTTGTCGCCGCGCCTTCATGTCGATCTCCATTCGCTTGGCTTCTTTTTCAAAGAGCGACTCCAACATGGACAAGAACTGCGCGGTGTGAAACAACGCAGTTCTTGGGTCATTTTTAGATTGGATTCTCACATCAAAACTTGCCCAAACCATCGAACAAATCCCAATAAAGCAACCATAAAAATGTAAATCTACCATTGGATTGGATTTTTCATGGAACAAAACCATTCAAAACCCCAATATCAGATGGTGAAGATCCCATTTCTTCCTCACCATGAAACAACAACATTTGCGACCGAGCCGCAGAGCCTTCAATTACTTCCATCCCATGTGTCAGAACATGTGTTGTCCATATCTTTTTCGTAACCAGAGGAAAAAAAAGACGTGAGATAATTACTATGTCATGGCCATGTTCTTAGAGAAACATACTATAGATATAGATATACGTATATTACTGGTTGGTGGTTTCAACCCCTCTGAAAAATATGAATTCGTCAGTTGGGATGATGACATTCCCAATATATGGAAAGTCATAAAAGTATATAAAAGTCATGTTCCAAACCACCAACCAGTTATGATAATTTATCTATGCGTTGTTGAATGGAGGGAACCCTCTACTATATACCCTCTGGTAAATTAACATAACCATGGAAAATCACCATTTTTAATAGGGAAACTCACTATAAATGGCCATTTTCAATAGCTATGTTAGTTTACCAGAGGGTATATGTATATATATATAACATATAGCATTAAAAAAAACAAAGACAATGAGATAGTTACTATGTCATGGCCATGTTCTTACAGAAACATACTATATATATATACATATATGGCAGTGTGTCAAAACCTTGTACCCCTGTAGTTCACATCAAAATAGCTGGCAAATGGATGTTCATCCCACTAAAACTGGTATTAATAGGTATTGACCCATACCCATATGTAAACATACAACTAGAATAACATATATAACATGGCCATTCCACATGTCAATTTCTTCCCCGCCTGCGCGCTTTGCGCACCCGGAAGGTCACCCTTCTTGGCGTTCTCGGCGATGACCTGTCGATTTAGCGAAATAGCCTCGTCATCAAATATGGCTGGGAAATACCCACCGGGAACTTAACAGTTTGCTATTGAAAATGGCCATTTATAGTTAATATATGTTAATATACCTATGAAACATGGTAATTTTCCATAGCCATGTTAGTTTACTGGCAGGGTACCCCAACGAAATATGGGGGGTTGAAGGGAAAAATCATCCGTTATAAACTTGATTTACTGATTAATAGTTGGGAAATGCTGTTATGGAAAAATATGAGAACAACCCCTATGAATGGAGGTTTATAGCTGGGAAACTCATTTGTGCAAGGAGCACGCCATGTTTGATTACTGGAGAGTACAGTATCTAATATTGGTATGTTTGTTATGTAATCATTGGTATAACATGTAAATATATTGGTTTATATCATATATCATATAAATGTGTATATCATATATAATATATGGCTAACATTGCCATATTATATATGGTGTAATTATATCTCATGTCTATATATTAGTGTGCATATCATACATATTGATCATACTGTGTAATATCTACATACATATATGTATGTGTATATATACCGAGGGAGAGGTATACACCACCAGAACCTATGTGGGTATGTGTTAAAACCCTGCTACCAGTATGCTGCTGAACTCCAACATAGTTTGTAAATGGATGTGCATCCCCTCAACTCAAAAATGGAATTGTATATAGTATATATATATATAGTGTATAACCCAAAAAATATGGAATTGAATGGAATTGAGTTGTGGATTGGTAAGAGCCCTTGGATTTCCGCTGCTACAACCAATCAATCTTCAGCTTCCCAGAGGTCCAAGCTTTTCCTTGCTTACCCTCTGGTGAACTAACAGTTCGCAATTGAAAATGGCCATTTATAGTGGATTTTCCCATTAAAAATGGTGATTTTCCATTG
>CAMXCT020000179.1:125000-293804 GCA_947184155.2 Cladocopium goreaui
CCAGAGATTCGGCGTTTCTGAACAGGATCTCTTGCCAAATCCAAGAAAAAATGTCAGCGGAAGAAGCATACCCGTGGGTCTGTCCGTGTGGCAGACTCAACAAGAAGAGTGCCAACCAGTGTGCCCTTTGCTGGGGCCACTGGTCCAAAGGCACAAAGCACGATGTGACTCCAAAGGTGGAGTCCTATGGAGCCAATGCTCAATGGGACAGATGGGATGGTTGGAATCAAGATTGGGGAGGATGGGAGAAAGACTGGGACGACACGGAAAGTGTTGGTCATTCCTCAACCTCTTCAAGAGGACGTCAGGTGCATCAGACAGAATATTCCCCAAGGGGTCGGCACAAGGGGAAAGGAAAGGTCAAAGGCAAAGGCAAAAGCAAATCGAAGAGCGAGCAAACCGCCAGTCCCTTCGGTGCGGGAAAAGGTGGGCCCGCGCCATTGCCTGCCTGGCCCTCTTGGACCAATCCAGAGGTGAGTGCATCGCCTTTTCAAAATGCCCAATCCAGCAAAAGCAGCACCATGCAGGAGATGGCGGTACATCTGCGAGCGGCGTACAAAGACTCGGAAGCCCCGGCAGATGTCCAAGCTTTTCTGGACAAAGCAGACAAGGAGTACAGCCGCAACAATATCAAATCTCTGCAGGCTGCAACGAAGAATCTCGATCATGCTCAGAAAGCCCTCAGAGACGCGGTCAATGCAAAGAAAGACCATCGTCTCCAATGGACAAAACACGTGGGCGAAGGCATCAAGATATGGGAGGCACAGCTGGAAAGTTACAGAGTCCATCAGGCGACCCTCTCAGAACATGCCGCAAGAGCACGATCAGAAATAGAGACTTCGAGGAGGATCTTGAAGGAAGTCAGCGAGAACTCAGTCAAGGAAGGGCACCTTGCCATCCCACAGCCTATCCAGGAAGAGACGGAGGATGCGACCACAGACACTGTGGTGGATGTGGAAGAGCAGAAATTACGAGATCATCTCCAAGGGGTCCTCAATGCATGTGCAGGATCACTTGGACTCCAGGTTGCCTCGACGGAGCAACAGGTGCAAGAGGTATCAGACGACGACAAGGAGCAGGGTCCGCACAACAAGCGACCACGTTCTGTCGAACCAGCGAAGACTGGCACAGCAGGTCACAAACAGTGACATGCGGCCGTGAACATGCAGTTTATTCAAATGATGTTCACGAGGCCAGACCGCATATGTTTCCAACTTGCCATTCGGTGACAGGGGAAAGGACCTATTTGAGTCCGTTGGCTGCCGTTTGGGATGCTTGGAAGCTTCGAGGAGAAGTGATTTCTCACAGTTTTGATGATTGTCATGACTACACCAGTCGGCATCCAAAGGTTTTTCAATCTCAGACTGCTTCAGTCAGGTCAGTTCTTCGCATTTCTCAGGAACCTCAGAATGTTCGTCGTTTGAAACGTGTTCATTTTGATGATTGTATTGAAGTTGCGATGTGTATGGACACTGAATGCAGGTTGTACAGCACTTTTGTTAAGCTTGATGCTTTGTACGAGTGGTCAGACAAGCCTTGGTACTATTTTCCAACACCTCCTAGTCGTCGTTTCTCTTGGAGAAAGCTCACAGATCTCAAGTACCCATTTTGCATATTTGAAGAAAAACATTCCAGTGCCGACAGTAGCAATGTGGTAAGTGCAAGCCTTCTGCGTTGTCACAGATCCAACAGCACGAACTCCGCTGAGGAAGGTGTTTGTACCGATAGTGGAAGTTTTGATGTGCTTTCTGATATTACCAATACATGCTCCAATGCTAGAAAACCACTTCAAAGTTTGCTTGATGCTCCTATGTCACTTTCGTCAGTGTTGAGCACGCAAAAAAGATGTGGTTCACAGCAACTCGTTCGATTGATCAAGCCTGATTTCATTTCCATGGATCTAAATCAGGACAAAGAAAACCAGGACGTGATGTCGGCTGTACAGATTGGCCAGCCTTCTCCACACAATTTCAAAAATTCGCCTATGGACTTGCAGCAAGCTTTCCAGATGCAGGCCTTCCACGAAGGTCATGTGCAACATGAGGATGGCAATGATGAGATCTTTGGCGAAGGAGTGGAGGATTCAGACGGTTATTCTCCTGGTGACACCTCAGGACCTTCTGACGGGCAGTCTCCAATCCCTGCAGGAGACAGACAGGATGTCATTCTTTATCATCTTGATGACAATCCAATTCGAGCTTTTATCAATTGGAACAGTTACGAGGAGATGATTACAGAGATGGCTCATCACTATGGTCTGCGAAGGGAAGATGTGGAAGACGCCTATGAGGTGACGGTCTCGCCGCCAGACATTGGCAATGAAGTTGTTCCAACGATTGTGCATGCATTCGGTGACATTCCGCCTGAGAGCACCGACAGGCTGGTTTTGATCGATATTGAGTATCATGCCCACAGGATAGAACATAACTTCAGGAGTGGTCCACAAGTTCAACGATGTGTGAGGTCCATTCCTCTGACAGCATCAAGAAATGAGGTACTGTACAGGGTCAATGTTGACAGGTACTGCAGGTCAGAAGGCGGAAGATGCTTAGTTTTCATCAATTCAAGAAGATGGCCAGATTACGATCTTGACAGAAAGGTCATTGCGCATGGTGACTACATCAGGATTGCTCTGCCTCCCTCAGAGAGATTTGCATGTCCAACTGTTGAGATAACTCACATGACTCAGCATGGCTTTACAGACCAACAAATTCTAGATGAGATTTACAACGATGACGCAGCATCAGGTTTTTCTCCGAGCTTGTTGGGCGAGGAAGATGTGCGTGGCTTGGCCCGAGATCGCCTTGTTGAGGCTGATGAGGCTACCATGATGCAAACACATCCTCTGGAAGGTAGCGATGCAGAGCATCCAGATGAAGCCAGGCTTTCTCAGAGCTCAGACTCTGACAATGCAGTTCAGGATTGGTTTGTGGACTTGCAAAGGATTGTTGAGGTGTACTTTCAGCAATGTGATGAAGCGTTGCAAAACGATTTTATGTTCTCGGTTTACACCTGGTTCATCGACCAGGAAACTTCCAAGCTATGTCGTGAACCCAAGATTGCAATACTTGGGGACGACCCCCTGGAATGGAAAGATGACCTTATGTTACTGTGGCAATATCATTTGGTCCCCGGGAACTCTGTGCTCATTGATTTGGTGCAACCGTTTGCTCAAAGATCACGGCTAGAAGAACACATTGCACACATTATCCTCACGCAAAGACCTGTAAATTTGAATTCAGTCCTCTTTTCCATGGAATTTGTCGATGAGGTTCAGCCCAATGTTGTGGTGACATTTGCAGCAGCTGTTCCTCATGTCTGCAGTGCACGCGACCTTGCAGATCATATCCCTCTATTCGATGCATTTTTCTTGAACAATCGAAACTGGGTTTATCCTGAGGTCAACAATGATGAGCAGACGATTGCAACTAAATTTGGACTTGGAATCAAAGTGCAGATTTTTGCCGATGCACGTGATGATGCAGAGGAAATGTCTGACAACAGTATTCTGGTTCAAAAATTCTCTTCTGCCCTCTCTGCCAATGGTGGCTCCTCCTCCTCCGGTATGGAAGGACAAGATGATCATGGTGGTTTGAAGACTATTGGAAAGGACTGTCAAGTACCGATCTTTGTGAATTTCAGCTTGACTGAGGAGTTCATCAGGTATATTCAAGCAGTTGGAGCACAAGCTGTGCCAGCTGATGTGCCCCCTATACTACCCGAAGGCATGAGTGAGCAGCCGACGTGGGTCCAAGATTTGTGGGAAAAATGGGTTGAGACAATTGCCCAGAATGGAGCTGACCCTCAATCTGGCCCTCGTCTTGAAACATGGTTTACAAATCCAAGGAGATGGACACGATGTGACCATTCAAGAGTTGTCGTGCTGTCTACCAATTTTCATCAATGGGAACGAGAATTGCTTAATGTGTGGTATGATAGAGCCGAACAGGCTCTGCCAACGCAGTTTGCGATCGTTTTTCCAACTCCTGATGACATTGATCGAACAGTACAAGAACAAATTGTCATAGAACAGCAATCGGAGCCATTCTCCAGGACTGTGGTGGTCACGGTTTGTGACACACATAGAAGCAATGGACGTCATGGGTCTATCGCTCTGGTGGTTTCTGATCAGCTGCACATTCGCTCATTGATTACCCTCCTGGGATATGCTGAAGTTTGCCCGCCTGAACGTGAGGACAATGAATGTTTACTCTGGATGGGAAACATTGCAATCAGGCCTGATCAAACACTGCATGTCCGCACAGGTAATGCTCTCAGGTTTCTAGTCCGGAGAGGCATTCGTGTTAGTATTCCTGAGTTGCTTTCCATGTCAGATCTGCAGTTGCGTCAGGAGTTGCGAGCCGCAATTGGAGGGGCGGTGTTTCGTAGGCCTAATGTTGTAGGATTTCCAGCAGATCCGCATTCGGCAAACAATCCCGTCTCGGCCTCTAACCCAGCCAGCTCACGAGATGACGAGCATCCACCGGATTGGTTTAATCAGTTGCAGGAAGTGTTTGACAGAAGTGCGTTTGTTGAACACTCTGAAGAAGGGCCTGTGCTGTATGTCTTAGTTTGGTTTGTGCAAGGTTCTCACATCCATACTAACGATAATCCAAGGGTTGTTCGCATTGACGCTGACAGTCAGTGGTGGCGGAGTGAACTCATCTTCCCATGGAGAGATCAGGTTGCTAGAGCCGAGCCTATTGACCTGCACTTTGTAGATCCAATGCCACCGTCACACCCATGGCAGTCCCATGCTGCACATATCATTATCACACAAGCCTTGCCCGAGGAGCACGTAGGGGTGTTGGCCACTGTTGTTGTGCATGGTAATCCGAATTGTCCTGTTTCCCAGACTGCGCTGATTGTTCACAGTTTTTCAGGCGTAAGAGATTTTGTCAACAGAGTCGGAAACCTTGGTTCTTCAGGTTCAGTTGTCCGTGTCAGACGTGGAAGGCTAGCTTTTCCTCCGGAACACACAGTGCGTGTAGGGTCTGGTGATGGAATTGTGATTGAAGTGCCTCCGACTGCACCGTCTTCAGATGTCGCTTCTGATACGCAGATGATTAGTTTTCAGGCAGACAGTGACGCGTTGGAACATCCTGGGTCATATGAAGAGACATTAGGCAGTACGGAGGTTGTGCATGATGAGGATGAAGGTGATTCGACTCTCTTGTTGCAATGTCTCAAGATGGTAGAGAGCAATATCGATAGCTGTGATTCTGATGGCGATGTTGGAAAAGGATCAGATCAACAGGCAACTCTGAGGAATCATGAAGCCAGTGATGTAGCAAGCACAAGTCATGTTGACGTGAGCAAAAGCAGTGATTCATCAGTGAAGTGGATTAGTGATACATGCCCAGACTTGGACGCATCCTACCTCTTCAGAAAGATTGCTGCTGCGAATGAGGATGCACTTGGAATCGGTGCCGATTCTCAGCAAGAGAACGATCTATTTGCATTCAACCCCAATGCGCGGGAATTTCAGCCCCAAGGTGCTGCCTTGCCTGAATGGGCTCAAGTGCTGGAAGACATCTACCATGTTTGGGATGTGCACGCGGCTACATGGCAAGGTGAGTCAAGATCTGCTCATTTCATGACATGGTATTTGGCGCCCAACACTGGTCAAATGCAATGCCTTTATGGAAGGAAAATTGTGTTTTTCGTTGATTTTTGGAATTGGAGAGAACAGCTACGAAGAAAGTGGGTGGATGTAATCGATCCAGGGGTTGATTTCCAACTTGTGCTGGTATCTCCATCTCCTACTCAAATGGAGGCAGGCATATCGGGACATATTATCATCATTCAACACAATTCACCTGAATGGTCCCCCTTCATTCTGTCGACATTTGACCCCGCTGTCAATGGAGGTCACCCATTTCACATGGCTCTTTCGTTTCATGAACAGCTGCTTTTCCAAGAGGTTCTCGACAGGGTTGGTTATACAATTGAGTGTATGTACCATGCTCAATGTGCTTTTCGCCTTCGATCACAGATGTTTGGGCTGGTTGACCGTGTCCGAGTCAGTGACGGTGATGCTATTGACTTGATTGTCAATCGCCAGTTTGTGCCTCAGAATTGGAACCCTCCTTTCATTCCTCATGCTCCGGGGGCTGAAGGGCTGGCATTGCTGCAGAAGCAAGCGAAGGTCATTAGACATCGAAACACAGATGATTTGGAGACATTCGATATCCATGGCTCGCAACCCCGCACAATTTCCATTCACGATGCATTGGGAAGCGATGATGAGGATGTCGAAGGCATGCCCTTCACACTCGCTGTGCTTATCAATCAACAGCAAGCACAGCAGAAGGATCTGGCAATATGTGTGTGGGAAATGCATGATGGCAGTGATCATTTTGAGATGCATCCAAGAGGACGATTTGATGCTGGAAAGGTTAGTCAGTCATTTCGTGAGAAGCACAATTTGATCCAAAAATGTTCCGAGCTGTATTGCGTGAATTTCACAAGAAAATCATGGCATTTTACACCTAATTGCTGGTATATTGGATCCACGACGCCAGTTATGACCGGCAAGGCGCTTGTTGCCTGCGTGATTTATCACAAGGGTTGTGCCTCCGTCAGGGTTCTCACTTTGCCTCAGAATGTTAGGACAGACCTGCTTAGAGATGTTCTTAACATTGTCCATGGTACTTTCGTCAGGGTCAATGGTGTCATCCAAGGTGTTGTCGTTGCTCTGAGGAATGGAGATGTCCTTGAATACCATAGTGCCGAGTTTAAAGCTGGTTTTCTCCTTGACAAGAGCTCTACCAAAGTGCAAATATGTCTCGATGCGACAATCACCTCTCACAGGCCTGTGTTTGACGATGATGGTGATGCATTTGAGGTGTTGCCATTTCCAAATGTGCGTCAGTCCCTGTCACATGGAGATGATTGGAGCTTCTGCATGATTCCTGAAGGGACGGATTTGCACAAGGAAACGTTTGAGGCGCTCCATCTCCAGCAAGAAGTCTATGAGGGCTCCATTTTGGCCCATGAGCTCTATGTGGACGGGGCTACGTGCGGAGACTGGTCGGCATGGGCTGTCATCGCAGTAGCGGTTACAGAAAAAGGTCGATTTTTCAAGGGTTGCCTTGGAGATGTCACAGAAACTGAGAGGCATTCCCCAAAGTGGATCGGAGCCATAGGACATTCAAATGTCGATGCGGAGTTATCAGCAATGGCAGTGGCTTCAGCATTCGCGTCCTTTGGCTCAGCTGACACATATTTCGTCATTAGGCCGGACTTGGCATTAAGCAAACGGTTCCTTGACATTGATTCAACCAGCAGACAGGCCAGCACTCTAGCAAGGGTTGTACATGTCTTGGGCCAGTCAAAGCCAGACAATGTCCAGGTAACGGAAGTCAGAGCCCACTGCGGAGACCCGTGGAATGAATTAGCTGATGCAGTTGCAAAATGGGTTGCCAAGAGAAAGATTGCTGTTGGGTCCACGGATTGGAAGATTTTGCATCAAATTGCTGAAACACCGTCGACTCAAAAATGGGAATGGCTTCGTTGGCAAAATGCAGCGTTTGCTAAGACGATGCCAAAGCTCCATGGAGATGCAGTTTGGCAGCCGACAGCTTCGTCAAAAAAGATTGGGGCCAGCGTTGCATCATTGCAACAATGTCCCAATACCAAGCAATTTTCTCTGAGTGTAGCCACGTACAAGGGCTTGGCCCTGGATGAAAATGAGGTATCATCAGTTACCACGGGCGCACGCTCCCTGAGGCTTGATTCGCAGTTTCATGGGCGACAGATTGCCGTCATTGGGATCCAGGAATCACGCACTGCAGCAGGAATCCGATGCACAGATCATTACAAGATCTTCTCCTCTGGCTATCAGCAGTGTGGACGTTCCAAGCATTTTGGATGCGAGCTGTGGGTCAACAAGTTTCTCCCGATTGCACGAAAAGATGATGGGAGTCCGATCAGGCTATGTGACTGCAAGGTGACAATACTGTCGGCAGATCCCAGATTGTTGGTTGCGCAACTTGAAGGTCCCATCCAAATACGCCTCATTGTAGCTCATGCACCGTGTGTTTCTGCCGAACGACCGTTTGAGCAGGTCAAAAATTGGTGGCATGAACTTACAGGAAAGATAGCAATCATGAGAGAGATGAACGTGGTCATGCTTATTGATGCAAATGCACCCCTGGCGGAGCATGAAACCCTCTTTTTTGGTATGCACCACCATGAAGACATGAACCCACAGGGTTATGAATTCCAAGAGTTCTTGATTGCAAATGAGCTATACGTGCCCTCGACGTTTGCAGGTCATGTGGGGCCCTCTGCCACCTGGCATCACCCAAGAGGAGGTCAGCTGCGCAGAGATTACGTTCTGCTCAGCAAGTCAATGTATACTATGTGCGTGAAATCCCAGATCTGGAGGGACTTCGATGGAGGGTTTGGCCATCTTGATCACTGTCCAGCAATATGTCATTTGGAAGGAGTTTTGCTTTTTCAGTCGCAATTGAGGAAACTCAAATGGGACTATGACAAGCTTCACGACCCAGCTGCACAGAAAGAGTTTGCGGAAGCCCTCAAGACACTGCCATTGCCTTCATGGGAAGTCTCTGTTGACGATCACTCTACCATATTGGAATCGAATATTTTGCAGCTTGCCACACAACACTTTGGATCCTCCAAACGTGAGCGGGTCCGACCTACATTGAGTGGAAGTACGATTGCTGGTATTCAGTTGAAGCGACAGGCTCTGGACATGGCCAGGTCGCAAGGTTTCCAGGATGAGAGCCTTGTCGCCGAGCTCAAGTGTCTAGAAAAAGTGGTGAGGTCAATGGTATTGGCTGATCAGAAAAAGTGGTACGCTGACTGGCTGGACTCAATCAACGATGACTGGGCTCAACATGATGTTGCTCTGGTCTATAAGAAACTGCAACGCTTGGGACGTAGGAAAAAGGACTTGAGCAAAGGCCCCAGACCTTTACCTAGGTTGAAAACTTCTGAACAGGGTTTTGCCACCACCTTTGAGGAGTGTCAGCAAGTCTGGAAAAAGCAATTTGCAGTTATTGAGGCCGGTATTGATGCGACAGAGTTGCAGTTGGCACAGTTGCATGAGGGTGGGCACTTTGATGCTCGACCCGACCCTATTAGCTGCCCAGATCCTTGCCAGATCTTGGCTCTGATTCGCAAGTTCAAGAATGGAAAAGTACCAGGACCGGGACTGCTCCCGGTTGATGTAATCAAAAGTGGGGGTTATGAGATGGCCCAAATCCTTACACCTCTTCTCACAAAGGCTGTTTGGCATATGAGGGAGCCACTCAGCTGGAAGGGTGGTCTCCTTGTACCATTGTTCAAGGGCAAGGGATCGCCAGCAGTGCCCTCTGCATACAGGTCTATCTTCCTCTCTGACATCTGCGCCAAGATTCACCATGGGGATGTGAGACAAAGGTTAGCAGAGGTCTGGAACAAAGATGCGTCGCTGATTCAGCTTGGGGGCAGAAAAGGGTGTTCTACGGATGTCGCTCATCATCTGTTGCACGCACACCTGGCTTGGGCACGGGCAGCAAACATTTCATGTGCAATTTTGTTTGTTGACCTTCAATCAGCGTTTTATTCTGTCTTGCGGTCCTCTTTCTTTCAAGGTGAATTCCATGATGATGCAATCTGCTATGCAATGAAGCAGTTGGGGATTACTCCAGATGAGTGGCAGGAGATCAGATCAGCAGTTGCCTCTGATGATGCAACAAAGGGTCTGGGACCGCATCAGGTTGGAATTCTGAAAGACATGTTTTCAGCCACACACTTCTCAATGCAGGGGCTTGAGGGACGCACGGCTACAATGCGTGGAACGAGACCAGGTGACCCTGTGGCAGATATCCTGTTCAACATGGTTTTCAGGTTGGTTGTACTGGATGCCAGGACCAAGATTGAGGCATCCACACAAATGAGTTGCTTTGGTTCACCCAAACAAGCTGTTGATGTCTCAGAGCAGTCACCGGTCCCAGAGCGAGGCTTTGCAGAGGTGACATTTGTGGATGACATTGCTTATGCACTGCACTCGGCATCACCTGATGATGTGATTAGCTCCCTACAACTGGTTGCTTCTCGCCTACATGATTCAGCGGCTTCTCGTGGTCTCACAATCAACTATAGTGTTGGCAAAACTGAAGCTCTTATCAAGTTGGCAGGACCGGGGTCAAGGTCCACGAGGCACAAGATGTGGCACACGCATGGAGGTAAATTGCCAATAGTTACTGAACATGGTGTCCACTCTCTCCAGTTAGTGCACTCATATAAGCACCTTGGGTCGTACATGCAGGATCATGCGGTAGTCCAGAAAGACATTTGTTACCGCACTGCCCAGGCCCGGAAAGCCTTTGGCCAGCTGCATAGGCAGTTTTATGGGAAGAGAAATGTTCATGACCGTACCAAGAGTGTAGTGTTTGCAGCGCTGGTGATGTCACGCCACACCTACAATGCACACACGTGGGCGTGGGTGACGGAGAAGGACATAGCTCATTGGGAGAATGGCATTAGATCGCAGGTAGCAGCTCTTGCCAAGAATACCCTTCGTTCTGTTCCTTCATTTCACTTTTCCACGTCTGAAATATGTGCGTTGATTGGACTCAACGGGCCAAAAGAACTGCTGCATGCCAACCGATTGAGATATGTGAAAAGAGCCATTCAATCTGCGCCTGCGGCACTCTGGGCACTTTTACATGCCAACAATCATGAAAATTCCTGGCTGGTATGGCTGAAGAATTCATTTTGCTGGCTACGTGAACATTTGCCCCGTACAGTGCTTCCTGAGTTTTGTGATGTAGGTGAAATGCTCACGTTCATCGCTATTGATGAGAAATGGAAAGGAAAAGTCAAAGCAGCGCTCAAGTCATGTTTGCGTGTTACGGCTGCAAATGCTGAAGGCAAGTTGTGGACCTACAGAATGCAGACACGTGTTTCTCAATTTGCCAAGTTGCCGGACATCCGTCCACCTGCAGATGAGGGTCAATGGAAATGCAACCTTTGCGCGGCCAGCTTTGGCTCCAAAAAGGCCCTGGCAGTACATGCCAGGCACAAACATCAGTACAGAACCATGCTAAAGTACTATGTCCTAGGGGATGAGTGCCTGGCATGCGGAAAGAAGTTTTTCAGTCGGGTTCGGCTACTGGCGCATGTTGGAGCTTCACAGACTTGCAAAGATGCGTATTATGCTTGTTTTGTGCCGGCTGCGGAGGAGGTAGTTGAAAAGATTGAAGATGATGAAAGAGAACAAGCAAGGGCCCTCCGTGCCCAAGGATGGAAGGCCTCCAAGGCATTTCTCCCAGTTACGCGCATCAGTGGACCTCTCCTTCCCGGAAGTGGAACGGAGGGTGCAGCCAGCATGAAAGCGCGCTGGAGCGTGAGAGTTTCAGAAACTGGTCGAGCGTTCTATGGCTTGGATGGTTATTGTGAGCAACCGCTGGAGCCTTCGAACCAAGGCGCCGAAATTTTGCCGTTCCTCCTCCAGACAAATGGGGGAAAAGTGTCAGGTGAGGCGAGGATTTATGAGCAGTTTGGCTTAGCGGCAGAAGCTGCCAAGCTGCATATCACTTGTTTCATTTTTGTGCACTTTTTCAGCGGGTACAGGAGGAAAGGCGATTTGCAACACTGCATTGAAAGTCATGAGATCGTAGGCACTCAACAGATCTTCTGTATATCAGTTGACCTATGTTTGGCGAAACAGTTCTCAGACCTTACTGATGCAGACACGAAGGAGTTTTGGATCAAGAAAATGCGACAAGGGCAAATTCTGGGAGTTGGCGGCGGACCAAGCTGCGAAACTTGGTCAGCAGCACGCCATATGCCGGATGGGCCATCTCCGTTGAGATCCTATGACTCCCCGTGGGGAATAGCAGGGCTCACGCGAAAGCAATGGGATCAAGTATATACTGGCACGAAGTTGATCCAGTTCTTGATCGACCTCTTGGTGATTGCGTCACAACTTGGACTATGTGGCTTCTTCGAGCATCCACAATTTCCAGTTTGGTTGATGAAGATCAGACCGGCATCAGTTTGGACGCTGCAAGCAATGAGAACGCTGGCTCGGTTGGAATGTGTGCAGATATGTTCCTTCGATCAGTGCGTATATGGATTGGACGCTACCAAGCCGACAACCTTGTTGCTGCTGAGACTTTCCACTTTCAAGGATGTGACCTTCACCAGGGGACTCAGAGGACGTTGCCCACATAGGCATCAGCATGTGCCTTTGCAAGGAATTCGTCAGGATGGCTCTTTTTCTACGGCCCGTGCCAAAGTGTATCCAGAGGCAATGAATCGAGCCATCGCAGTTGCCATTTCCTGGTTTTTGACTGAGAGACAACTCAGCAGTAGTTTGTCCATGTTACCAATGGATTTGCAACAGTTAAATTCGACCGAATTCACCGATGAATCCATTGTGCAGCCGGATTACCATCGCTGAATGCTTGCAAGTGCCAAGCGTTGAATGACGCAGCATCCGCAAAGTGACAAAGAATAGTGATATATTCATATATATATATATATATATTTATATTTATAATGTTCATGGTAATTCTCTAGTTCGCAATCTCTTAGTCAAAACCGGGTAGAAAAAGTTCATGAAACACGGGGCAGGAGATGCAGCCCGCCTCACGAGTTCTGGGCGTATCTAAGGGTTTCTGTTGATCAGCTTTGAACCTGAGCTGTTGGACACCAACGAGTCCAACGAGTTGCCCCTGGATTGGGTCGGAGATGGTCGGAGACACGGAAAAACTCCCAGCTGCTTTTCGGGTGACGAATTGGCTCGAAGTGAAAACAAGAAGATCAGTTGATGTGAAAAATGGAAGTTCGGGGTGTAACTCCACGTCTAGGTGGAAAAAATACTGTAGGGGTGTTTCGATCTTGTATTCAAAGAAATTGGGGGTCATCCAACTATCTCAGGGGGTTGGCCTCCCAGTTCAAAATCGCACACCCTTTTTGAAACAAGGACAAACGCAAATGTCCGGTCCAACTACATCCAGCCTTCCTAGTGACATCTCCAGCCCATTTCTTGTAGGTTTCCCCCCCCTCAGCACATGTCGTCCAGCACGTTTTACGCAACGCCAAAGGCACTGCCTCTCTTGTTTGTTCCCTTCGGCCACAGCCAACTCCTGAAGAACACACAAAAAAATCAAAAATATACACCCTCTGGTAATAGAAACGTAGCTATGGAAAATCACCACCTTTCATAGGTAAATCATCATAAATCATCTATATTTTTGGGCCAATGTTCATAGCTATGTTAAATAACCAGGGCGTAGAAAAAAACAACTGAGGTCTTCAAAAGATCCAATGCCTTTGGGTGTCCAAATCAATGTATCAAAGATTATTGCAATCATTGTTGTTTAAATGATCTGAGGTTTGTTTTATGTTATTTTATGATGTTTTATCATGTTTTATGATGTGTTATGATGTGTTATTATGTTTTATGATGTTTTATGATGTGCGATGATGTGCTATGTTGTTTTATAATGTTTTCTGATGTACTTTGATGTTTTATGTTGTTAGTTTTATGATGTTTTATGATGTTTCATGATGTTTTATGATGTGTTATGTTGTTTTATGATGTTTTATGATGTGTTATGATGTTTTATGCTGTTTTATCATGCTCTATGATGTGTTATGATGGTTTATGATGTTTTATGATGTGCTATCATGTGTTATGTTGTTTTATGATGTTTTTATCATGTTTTATCATGTTTTATGATGTTTGATGATGTTTCATGATAGTTTATGATCTGTTATGATGTGTTATGTTATTTTATGGTGTTTTATCATGTTTTATCAGGTTTGTGATGTTTGATGATGTTTCATGATGTTTTATGGTGTTCTATGATGTGTTATGTTGTTTTATGATGTTTTATCATGGTTCATCATGTTTTATGATGTGCTATGATGCGTTATGTTGTTTTATGATGTTTTATCATGTGTTATGATGTTCTATGATGTTTTATGATGTTTTATGATGTTTTATTATGTTTTATGTTGTTTTGTGATGTTTTATGATGTTTTATAACGGTTTATGCTGTTTTATGATGTTTTATGTTTTTGTTTAACAATGTGTTATGCTGTTTTATGATGATTTATGCTGTTTTATGATGTCTTATGTTGTGTTATAATGTTTTATGTTGGTTTATGTTGTTTTATGCTGGTTTATGCTGTTTTATGCTGTTTTATGATGTTTTATGATGTTTTATGATGTGTTATAATGGTTTATGATGCTTTATGATGTTTTATGATGTTTTATGAACCAATTGGTCTTCTGGTTTCTCAAACGTGGGAAATATCACAAGATCTCATATTTTATTATCATGTTCGAGATATGTTGTTTGACCATGTTTGCCATGTTTGCCATGTAAACTTAACATCAACAAACTTGGGAAATATCACTAACATCATCATCTTTAACATGTTCCTGACCATGTTTGCCATGTTTGCCATGTTTGCCATGTTTGCCATGTTTGCCATGTTTGCCTAACTGTTGCGGACTTTGCCAGCACTAAAACATGGTATGGAAGTGACGGGAGAACTGAACATAGGGCCCCCAAGCCTCTAACGGGTGTCACAAACATCAACGATCATACTTTCTTTCCAAAGTAACCCTCTACAGTTTCCAGGGTCATGTACGGATGTTTTTGTTTGTCTTAATATGTATTGTAGTTGCAGCGAAACTTGCTAGTTTAGCATCGTTTTCAACCAAAAAATGACCATTTGGCGAAGATACCCATTTCTACACCCATATCAGGCATCTCTGCACCTTGCCAGTCTCCGCCATGGTGAAACTTGCAAAAGGTGGAGCTAAGACATCCACGTCTCTCAATCCTTTGATGACTTGTCTTTCAAGACTCAAAAACTGACTTTGGTCTTTTTAGGTCATCACTTGTTCGTCAGCTTGACTTTGTGTGGAAATCTGAAGTTGGCACAGTTGTGGAATCTGCATAAGAACACACTTGCGAGACATCAACAGAAACTCTATGTTTTGATGCCGTTTGGGGGGCAACCTGCTCGCGTGATTTGCGCACTGCCCCCCAAAGGCAATGGAGCCGAAACCTGAAGGTACCCATGCGGAACGCAGTTGACCGATGTGAATCAAGTCTCACGGGATTCTTCATGGACATCAATGGACTGGTTGGTGGTGCAATAACCATCTTGAAAAATATGAGTTCGTCAATGGGAAGGATGACATCCCATATATCATGGAAAAATAATCCAGTCATGTTCCAAACCACCAACCAGATGGAAGTTGATGGAGGTGTACCCAACCACGGGGATATCATGGGGATATATTTTTTCGAGGATACAATAAGATGGAATAGGAATGAATAGGATATATCTAAGCCAAACTATGAAATTTTGCTGTGTCTGAGGGGTGTTTACCCATCAAATGCCAGTTCTTCATGTGGAATCCAAAAAGGTGGATGGCTCTGAAAAAAGTTGAAATCTTCCCCTTTTTTTATTCCCCAAATGGAAAATGTCCCGATTTTTGTAGAAACAACCCCCAAGCCCAACCACTTCCTCACTCTTGCTACTTATTGATCTCGGCGGACTTATTGGTTCATTTTGTGATGTCAAACAGCTTCAAAATATCTCCAAACTGCTCCCCGAATGTGCGCCACCAGCTTATTTGGTTGGGTAGCTGTGGCTCAGATATAGGAATTACGGTATGAACCACCAACAAAATTCGTCACGTTCAGCATGTACCAATCACATTTCTTGGGTTAGTCATGTTGAGCCATAGGGTGTGACTGAAATTGGGGTCCGCCGGTATACCTCAAACATCGTGATTCTAATTAAGGAAAAAAAACAGTTTAAATAAGAAAAACTATTCTAGTGTTTTCCCAATACCTTCAGACAAACCCATCCCCAAGTCATATTTGCTCGCAACACCCCAGATACAAGGGTTGAAAATTGATGGATACAGGAGGTTATATATGATTGTCATTCTTTCCTATCATTTAACTATAGTGGCTTGGAGCAACGCTGGTTAGAATGGGGAATTATGGTATATTCTGGGAATATGGCAAAAGTGTACGAACAAACTGGTTTCAAAGATGATATTTGCCTATATGTGCCATGGTCAAAAAATGGATCAAAAAGCACCCATATTGGGGGGATGGTCGGGATGGTCATCAATCCATGTTCATCTGGGAAGTGTAGTTCCAGCTATCAGTGGCCAGTTGTAAGTGGATAGGGGTTGTATCCCAACTTATGGATACTTGTGGCACTGTGGGGGTTTAGTTCACCACGGTACCCATGTTTTTCACCTCAACTGCACCCCTTCAAAGTAGGGATTTAAACATCCATTGTATCTCCTGACATCCCCATTTACTGTAATATCCCCATTTCATCCCCCAAGATGGTGGAGTAAATATTTCTTTTAAAAAAAAAACATCCCCCGTTCATATTCAACACCCCCAAACGAACCCATGGTGGATGTAGGGAATGAAACCACATCATTGGGACCATTAAAATCATCAAAGGGGTGATTGATATAAACGGGGGATGGGATTATGATTCCAACTGAAGCCGCACCGTGGCTTTCCATTTTTTATACCCACAGTCGAAGAGTTGCTGGAGTGCTGCGGCACCTGAGTGATGCGGCGGGTGAGACCGCGGTTTCGGGCTTTCGCCATGTATGGAAATCTGGGATCAAGGGGGAATATAAAATATCATTATGGAAATTCATATGGAAATATTATGAAATATTATATTATTGTGCTATTATGATATTCAATAGATTGGTCTTAGGGAAAATCTTACAGTAACTGGAAACTATGTATTTTACCCGTTTGACACCAAATACGTTCTCGATACTTGGGAATAATACTACGGCAGCACCTGGGACTGTATATTCGGCAGACACACAAAGCATCACGAAATCACTATTTCTGATGAAATATCAGCGGGATCCCGTTCGGACGAATTATTAGGGGCAAATCTCCACGCCAAAAGTCATCCTCGAACTCGCTTTTCCATCCGCAACAAGTAGAATCTCGGCTACGCAAAAGCGAGTTGGTCTTTGACTGCAGAGCTATCGCCGCCAGAGTCTGACCGACCCCATGTAAGAACTGAGTCATCTGCCAAGATCGCTGCAAATGCGCCCTCGGTTGCCTGAATTTGTAGAATCGGGAACTGTTTGTACTGTTATTGTACTTTTTGTCATTGTTTGCCGAATGAAATCATCCAAAAAAATGCCAAACCTAAAACCACAAATCTGCGATATTGGAAATGGTCGTGCAGAAAGCCTCCGGCGCTGAATCCTGTCCATCCCCAGAAAATCAATGAAAACATGTGAAAATCATCTGCGTGTGATGTGATGGGCGTTTCTATTCATCAAATGCCGACAGGCTGAAGTTCCGCTGAAGCCGCTGAAGCACCTTTTGTTGACACGCCACACCGTCCTACAGTACACGACTCACGACAGTGCTTCACCATTGAAAGCGGGAAGAAGGGGGCTCAAGCATTCTAAAGCCATCAGCAGTTGTCATCCCCTGGGACATCGCCCAGGAGTTGCAACGCTGCCACTACATTGCACGTTCTTGAGTCGGTCTTGAACTGAGGAGCTGTCACCACCACAAGCTGCCTTGCCCCAGGTGACCACAGATCTGTCTCCCAGGATGGCAGCAAAGGCACGCTCCGTGGCATGGATTTAATAATGAAGAATAATAATGAAGTTGTCACAGCTGCCGCCCTTGGTACGCGAGCAGCTGGAAAAGTGACCTCAGAGTCCTTAGAATCCCAGGTCCTTGGAACAACAGGTTACATTCCTATGCAGCTTCGTGTGAATCCGTATAACGACATTCAACAACCGTAGCAGCAACTTTAGCAAGATACTTTAAGACACTAGTGTCACCATTAATAGTCGGCCAACCAAACCTAGCCGTGAGGGGGTTTTGAGGCTTAACAGGCCTGTTCTCAAATTGAGGACAAAACCAAGCCATGTGCTCCCAGGTAGCAACAGAGCAAGAGCAAAAAGGGCAACCCAGCTCATTATCTTGTTTCATCTTGGCCAAGGCAGCAGGGGAAACAGTCGCCCCCAAGGCAACATGTCTCTGCCAAGCATTGTCTTTAATGCCAACACGCAAAGCATGGAAATCAATTTCATCAAAAAAGGAAACCATCTGTTCAACGGAATAATCAGACAAGAACTGTCTAGGCTCTCGTCGTTTTTGGCACAACCAGGCACGGAACTGCGCTCACGCCAGGAATTTCTAATGAAGTGAAGGGACTCACCCAAACAGTCAACAGGGGTATCCAAAGAAATGATACCATGTTTAGATTGCCAACCATGAGGGGATCTTTCCGTCCACCCAAGTTTCTGAAGAGACTTGCGAAGCCAAGCAATGGAAGAACCAAAACAACCATTCCAAGTGATCAAGCCAGCGTGGAAAAGCTTAACCGTACGAACCCAGAGGCGTTGTAAGATAACAGCAAGAAGGTAAAACTTAGCCCCATAGACGACCTTACGGAGGACAGGGGGTGCCATACGGGCAGTATTATGAGTGGCCTGGTTAAACAAGGAAAAGAACTTGTCAGCCGTGGCCTGCGTGGGAGGTTGGGCAAGCCAACCATAGTTGAGCACAGAGAGGACGAAAAGTTTGTATGCTTCTAAGGCTCGCTCCCAAGGGAGACCCACACTTCTGAAGAGAACAGCCCTCAAATGAGCTTTGTCAATTCTGTCCTTCTCAACCTGATGGTAAGCACGTTTGCGACTTACAGTTACAGCACCAAGCATGCGCATGTCAGTTTCAATCCAACTTTGAGGCCCCTTGGCCAGTAAATCGAGGTGTTTTTTCCCTTTGGCAATCACTTTGGTCTTTTCAGGACCTTCCTTAAGGCCAACGCTTAAGCTCCAAGCTTCATTCCGTGGCATGGACTTGTCGGACATCCTTCAGTTGACCTTGGACTGCGGAGCAGTCACCACCACAATCTGCCTTGCCCCACGTGACCACAGATCCATCTCCCAAAATGGCGGCAAATGCACCCAAACTGCCCTGAACCTGCTGCACATTCCTGAGTTGATCTTGGACTGTGGAGCTGTTACCACCATGTTCTGGGTCACCCCAAGTATATAACGACTGATCCGTCACTTAGACTTGCAGCAAACGCAAGGCCTCCGAACCAAATCTGCTGCACAGCCCTTAGCTGATCTTGAATCGCAGAACTGTCACCACCGCAACTTGGATTGCCCCAACAAACAACTGATCTGTCTGCCAGAATCGCAGCAAAAGCACCCCAGGCCTGGACCTGCTGCACACTTCTGAGTTGATCCTGTACAGAAGAGCTGTCACTACCATCCTGTGGATCGCCCCATGTAACAAGCGACCCATCTTCAATGATTGCGGCAAATGCGAAAACCGTTCCCTTAACCTGGCATTCAGTCTTGAGCTGCTCTTGGACTGCAGAACTGTCCCCGCCAAAGTCTGGATCGCCCCATGTAACGACAGATCCATCTGACAAGATGGCAGCAAACGCATAATCAGTGCCTTCAACCTGTTGTACATTCTCTAGCTGATCTTGTACTGCAGAGCTGTCACCACCAGCATGTGAACTCCCCCAAGTAACAACTGAACCATCTCCAAGGAGCGCGGCAAATGCGCCACCGGTTGCCTGAATCTGTTGCACGTTCTTGAGCTTGCCTTGAACTGCAGAAGTGTCAGCTCCATAATCAGGACTTCCCCATATGACAATGCTGCTACCTCCACAGCACAAGGCAAAAGCCTTGCCTGCTGCCAATTTTGCTTGTTGTACAATGGCACAACTAGCTGTCCGTTAGCTGAAGACCGGCGGCTTGCAGAGTCAGTTCCTCGTCGTTTCGACTTGCCCAGCGACAAGTTCTCACTTCGACCGCTCGTCAAAGCTACCTTCACTTGAAGCATACTTGATGGCAAAAGTTAGGATAGAGCTGATAAAATCCTATAATACAACAAAAATACATATAGTGTCATATAGTCATATAGTCAATGGCCTATTATGCCCATACATGCATTTCTAAAGTGGAGGTGCACAGGGCGTAAGTTCTGCTTCATCAAAATGGGCTGCTGTTGAGCCATGAGCCAAGCAAAAAGAAGCATAGGAAGTTGAGGTTTCACCCAAGATAGCATGGGTAAAAACACAAAGCTTGGCGATATTAATAGTGGTGATCTCCACCCGTTACTTAGTTGCTAGTTGAGGCACCGATCAATTGAGGAATTTGGTGATGAAACAAGTGGGCTGGGTTTGTAAACTACCTCATTACTGGAAAATTAGAACGACTTACTTTACCACCCTGTTGCAATGGGGGCAGATAAGTGACATCACTTTCACTTTCGGCGCGTCTAAAGGTCAAAGCCTGTGCTGCAAATGCAAACTCTTGAACTATGCACAAAATTCAATAAGTGACATCCAAACAAATGGTTTGTTTCAGACTTGTGAAAATGCTTCAGAATTCTGTTGTATGTGTATCCATTGGTGCTGGGGATGTACAACCCTTTCCAAAAACACCAAAACGAGCCAGGCACCGGGGCGCAGCTCCGCCCAAGCTGCAACGGCCCTTTAAGGGGGCCTGAGATGGCGCTTTCTCGGCTGCTGCGGCAGCTTGTGAGAAGTTCATGGTTACATCTTAGACGAGAATTTCTGTATGATGCTAGCGTGTACTTGGATTATATTTACCAATCAGCTGAGTATGACCCTGTGGCGACTCATTTTTGTCGCGTTAGGTACTATTTTATCCAATGGTCACTGTGAAAATCATCAGGCCAATATAAAACAACAAGCCCAATCTTGGATATGCGGATGGTCAAATGACTATATGACTATATAGCAAGAATTGGCAAAACCTCACGATCGGGTATCAAGAATCATCGGCAACCAAACCTACCCCTCTGAAAACTGCCATTCACCCCCATTTCTTGTGGCATATTAAGAAAAATATAGAAACATGAACCCTCAAACAAACCAGTATTCCATCAGTTAAGTCCCAAATAATTAGACTTCTTTTTCACTTAAGTCAGCTTTAAGTCCGAATTTTACAAATATGTGGGCAATTGCTCCCCCTTCCCAAAATACCAAAAATGTCTACCCCATCTGTGGTGTTTGTGCTGGAACGTGCTTGGCCATCCTTCTGTCAATTCCTTTAAGTTTCAGTCTTGCGACCATACTCGCCCCGGAACCAAAAGACTTTGATTTCTCGTAAGGTGCTGAAAAAGACATGCAAGTAACGACCTCCAATCTCTAGCTGGCATGGTTTATGATCGTCTTCGATCCCCTAACTTTCATTCTTGATCAATGAAAACATCCTTGGCAAATGCTTTCGCAGTAGTCTGTCTTTAACAACCCTAGAATTTCAGCTCTGACAGTTTAATACGAATGCACCCAACTATCCCTATCAATCCATACCTCAGCTGTAGAAACCAACAAAATAGAACTGAGGTCCTATCTGATTATTCCATGCCAATGTATTCAAAGCACACGCTTGCTTGAAACAGTCTAATTTCCTCACGTTAAACGTCCCAAATACAGCACCACACAGTCAAGTGCAGATGTCAAGGCTGAGCCAGATGCACATCCAGAGGGCAGACCGGTCATCCTCAACAGAATTCCGCTATTGGAGCTGGAATTGCCGCGGCTGCTGGCACCAGACTTGCCCTCCAATTGATACTCAAGTATTCAAATTCCGGGAAAATTACTCAGCGTGTTTTTGGCAATCCCCAAACGTTGTTTTTCAAAGCTGGAAAGCTGGAAATTCCAGGGAAAACATCATCCAAGTATCATCCTGGTTTCATATTCGGCATCTCTGGGGAAATGCTGAAGCATTTTTGTTTTCGCGTTGTCTGATCCTAAATCAACAGCGCAACAGCATTCGATAAGCATTTTGCTGAAGAGCAACAGCAACAGAAAAGACATAAATGAACCATGTTCAACAACAGAAAAGTCATAAATGAACCATTTTCAACAACAGAAAAGTCATAAATGAACCATTTTGAACAACAGAAAAATCATAAATGAACCATTTTGAACAACAGAAAAATCATAAATGAACCATTCTGAACAACAGAAAAATCATAAATGGACCATTTTGATCCATTTTGAAGCAAAAAAATGGATGTAGCAAATCGATCTTCTGGGCTCATTCTGACATGCCAGTGGCATAAGGTGATCAACAATTCCTGGCTCCCAAAACATCAACATGAACTGTTCTACCCTGAACATCCCTGAACAAATATGTGATCTCAACTGATGTCATCCATTTCAGCTATGCCATGCTATTTCAGCCTTGTTTAACGGATTCATTTTGGGGCCCAAAAATGCAGCAGCGACTTCCTCGCAACTGTCACTACTCGCTCTTTTCATCCATAACTTGGCATGACATCATGCCTGAAATCAGCCCGTTTGGGCGATGGTTTTTTTCCGGCCCAGAAATCTGGGCTCACTTTGGCTTGGAGCCACACCTGGTGCGAAAATCATCTGAAAATCATCCAGAATTGAGGTTCCATGTTGAATTTAGGGCCTTCAAATGCGTGAAAAATCATATAGTTAAACTTAAGCGGATTTCCAAGGGGGGTCCTGAAGGTTTCCAGTGACCTCTGTGCTAACCAATCGTTCAACCATTCACCAGCCCCTTTTCTAAAATGATGATTATTATATGTATATATATATACCCTCTGGTTATTTAACATAGCCATGCAATAGATGGCCCATTTATAGCTGGTTTACCTATTAAAAATGGTGGATCTTTCCATGGCAAACTGTTAGTCATAACCAGATGGTATCACTATATGTGTTCAGGAAGATTTGATCCTGTGAAATTCTGTTGGGTAAGGCTGGCACCTCTGGACACATAGAAGGCACCTTCAACCCCCGTCAAAGTCAAAGTCAGAGAACAGATAGAATGAAGCAAACAACAAGGAAAACAACCTTACTTTCCATTCAATCTCAATAATATACTAATCCCATTAAACTCCCATTAAACTTCTATTAAACTTCCATTGAAAACCTATTGAGATTCCATTAAACACCTGATCGCATCCCAACAAGGATTCCTTCTGCTCTCCGCTTTCATCCTGAAATCTGATTCCCACCCAAGTGGTAAAAAGACTGCTCAGTTGGTGGCTACTCCAGTTGAACGGAACTAGCAATGGGGATCGAAGCAAGAAAATTTGAGTTTCATCCTGCAACAGTGGATGTTTTGTTCAAAAACCGATTGGAATATCAACACCAGAATATCCAGATTGTTAAACCCTGTTCCAACGATAGATTTTTTTTAGAAATCAGCCACATATATACTGTGATGGCTCCACAGTGCTCCCAACACCCCAGATGCAAGGGTGGCAAACTGGGTAACTCAAGATGTAAAATGACCAATATACCCAGATCATGGCTATGGTTCACCTACAATAGGTTTTTTCTATGACAAGTTTGGCTTCAGATGTTTTTTCTCACACTGGGGGCGATCCCATACTATATAAAACATCAATGCAAACGTGAAAGATATTTGGAGCCAGCACAAAAGGGTCACTGTCACCAACCTTGCTGGTTTTCCTCCAGTCATCTCCAGATAATTATATATGTTTCTTTAAGAAAAATAGGGTTAGAATCAATAATGTCAATATGACACCCAGATCCATCGATCCATCAGGAGTAGAATGGATTGGTTCAGCATCTTTGGAACTCCATGGTGAAAAAACTAGCTTCGTCTGAAAAACAGGGGTAGATCATCCTGGATTCTGTGGTTGTCTCTGGTTCCTATGGCCTTTTTTAAAGGTGGAAATCGGGCACAACAATCCACGTGTGCCGTTGACTACCCTTGAAATCATGGAGATGGATGGATATGGATCAAAACTGGGTACCTCAAATTTTGGAGGGTTGATACAAAAAATGACAAGGTATGTGCCATCACATGGAAATTCACCAATCTGAAACTAGGCCAACCATGGGGAAGATTCCCCTTACAAAAAATCCACCAAAGTAAATGAAAAATCTGCCATTTTCAGGGTCCGGAGTTTCCAAATGATCTTTGAGAAACCCTGCTCAGTTGGCATTCGCTTCTAGTGACAAGTCAATGGGAATTCCCAGTTCATGGATTATGATCATCCCCAATAATTACATTACGATGACCCCCATACAGTCACTAAACATCAAAAAACGCACATGAATCCTGTATTCATCAATGATCTCACCATGGTTTTCATGGCAATTTGAAAGACCCCACGGTGACACCCCCATGACCCCGGTCTAAAAATCATCCCCATCTCCAGGGTCCATGGCGTCCACCAAGTCGCATATCCGGGATGTTCTCATGGCAGAACATCTCATGATCGTCCTCGGCAACGCAAGAAACGCTAGAAGCGCTGTGTCATGCCATGGTCAATTTATGGTCCCGTTTCATGGCAATCCTTACAGATAATCTAAAATAAATCGGTATGTAAATCCGGAAGTGAAAATGAATTGATGGATTGATGACCATCCCCGAAGTTATGGAAATATAAACCCTGTAACTTGACCATGTGCGCATTCGGCAGACTGGAAACTCTGGGAAAACCCTAAATCCACTGGTGAATCAGCATATTCCCCCAATGAAAATTCACTGGGGTATCCCCCATGTTCACACCCATCAAGAACAAGTGATCAAAACCATCCCCACAGTGGGATCGAGCCAAAGTCGTCGTGGCCGTTTTTTCTTGGTAACATACACTTTTCAGGTCTCTGCTGACTGGAGTCATACCCCAAATATCATACGAAGTTTACAGTGATCTTGGGTCCAATTATACAAGCATCAGCAAAGCCAGCCGGTTGAAATGCATTGTTTCTACATCCTGCGCAAATCAAAATACATATTATGTATATATATATACTGTGTATATATATATATATATACACACATAATATGCACAATGCACATATTGCTCAAACATTATAACTTTGGCCACGTTCACGAACAAACCATCCAATCCTTGGAGCGAAAGCCTTTTTGGGGGTTCAACCGTTCAACCCCAGTCCCTTTCTGAATTCCTCGGACATCTACACACCTTTAAGATTCAGAGAACCCTCGAAGTGCCATCTCCAACTCACCATCCAATCATCCTAAATCAGTTTCCAAGGTCCAAGATGGTCCAAGATTTTTCGAGGATTCCATGTCAATTTTCAGGTCTGGATTTTGTTCAGTGGGTTTGATGGAGCCTTTGAAGCCAAGCCAAGCTGCGCAGTAGCCAAAGTATTTGCAGGCGAGGCGAAAGTCTTCTGCATAGACCTACGCGTGGTCAGCCGGCTGTCAAGGTGGGTCCACCCAAACAATACGAACCAGCATTGGAAACGCTCCCGTTCATGTTTCCACCTTTTGGTTGCCATATTCATTGGACCCTGGTGGTTCCATCTTCACCCTGGTGAATTGATTGCTATAGGGGATAAAATTATACTACCTGGTTGGGAATTATGATGGGCCCCATAGGATTGGGAAACCTATCAACCAACTGGTATAATAAGATGCGAAAACGAGGTATTTTTCATGGCGATTTACTCGCCACTGTCCTACGAAATGAAAAGGAACGAGAGATTGTGCTGTATTTTCGGTCACACCATGACACACCCAAATATCATATACTTGGCTACATTTATAATACATTTACATATATAATATGTATGCGTATATGTATATGTATAATTGTATAATTGTATAATTGTATAATTGTATAATTGTATATGTATATGTGTATGTGTATATGTATATGTGTATATATATATATGTGTGTCTATGTGTGCGTTGTCCAATTGCAAAAAGTCATTTTGGAATTGCATTATATAAATTCTATTATAAAATATCATTGTAAAACTCCATGATCAGATTTCAAAAAAAAATGACTTGGCTTTTTCAAGACATCCTGTGTTATCTCCACACCTTGCGAATGAGGCCTTTGGTCTCCTCGTTCAGGGAATACGCGGAGATCTCGTTGCACCACAAGTTATGCATCGAGGCCTCCATTCCTTGATATCAGCCCCATGGCCCAAAATGGAGGGTTCCTAAGTCATGGGGGTTACCCCCATCCAAGTCATGGATGACCATGACTTAGTATTGAAACCCTATCCCCCATCTTAGAAAACCCCCATATGTGTGTGTGTGTATGTATATATATATATATACATGACTTAGTGAAACCCATGGTTTTGGGGGTCCCGAATTTTAGAAAACCATGTATGTAAAATATATATATATGTATATATATATTATATATATGTAGATGTGTTCATGATGGCTAACATTAAAAGATGGTATGGGATGGCGGTATGATTTCTTGGGAAAGATATTAATGATGTTTGGAGGTGGCTGGCAAAAAAACATCATTTGTGGGTTGTGTTTTAGTGATGGTCACTAGATGTGTGTTTATCATAATCATCCTGAAGTAGTGAACAATTATATGGATTTTTAAAGCACATCATATACCCTTTGTTTGAGAATTTGTTGAACTTTCCATAGTCTATGCTCTTCAGGACGACTACAGATACGAAGTGCGAAAATTATCCGATGTTTAGCTAGGTAGATGATTTTGTCACTGTGTATTTCTGATAAAGATTGGCAAACTGTGAAGCTACCAGGTGCCAGGAAGTGAGAAAAAATAATCCTCTCTTAACCAATGGGGGCATTGTGAAAATATCACCAAAGCAGATTGGTGCAAAAGAAACAATGGCCATTGGTAGAAGACTTCAAAAATGGTGATATCACAATGTATTCAGCAAGATGCTGTAACATGTCTAGCCAATACTAGATGCAGAATCGCTGGTATTGACAATGTCATGATCATACTCTAGCCCTAGTACTGATGCAAATCACAACCCTGACTACAACACTGGTAACATGATGAATTGTGCAATCTGATGAACACCTACACATACTTGGAGATGTGCTGACCCCAGCCACATGATGGTATGCATTCCTTCCAGTGGTGGAGCAAAAAAAAACTGGTTGCTGGTCTCCCCTTCCAGTTTGCGTTGTTTCTATGCCCTTCGTTCACATAATGTTAACCCATCTCATCTCAAACGATTGCTGGTTTATTGTTAGATAAATCCCCTGATTGTGGCAATCCATAGGTTACCCTCTGGTAAACGAACTAACATAACTATGGAAAATCACCATGCATTTTTAATGGGTAGTCATCAACTATTTCTATGACCATTTTCAATAGCTAACTGTTAGTCATTACCAGAGGCTAATGCACACTTGCAATGCATCGCTGGCTGGGAACCGCTTTTGGGTGACCAAGAAATTGTTCAAACCCAGGGTACCCGAGATGCTGGGCGACTGAAAACTCTACGCTGTGATTCTTCACCATGAAATTTGAGTACCCTCTGGTAATTTAACATAGCTATTGAAAATCACCATGTTTAATAGGTAAAAAATAATCTATAAATGCGGGCAATCTTCAATAGCTATGTCAGCTATGTTGAATTACCAGAGGCTAGCCAATATTGAACCAAATCGGCGTGCCTGAAATCGTCGTTATTCTTCGCCGAGAGACGAGGCGACGCATGGTGCTTCTCCATGAACTGGTTGAAGCTGTCCTTGGATCCGGTCCAGGATCGTTGGAATCAAAAAACTGGATATCCATGGATAGCGGTGGAATCTTAATGAATTTTGCGGGATATATATATATATATATTACATGTGTGTATATATATATTAGTATATGTATATATATATACTAATATATATATACACATTGAGTATATATATTACATAGTCCCATTCATAAGGTTGGAGCCAAGAATGTGAAGCTACCGCTGTGCCAGCAGTGCATGCTGATATCGTAGAATAAAATCAACAAACATGGACTCTCTATATGAGGCTGTGCAAGAATGGTACAATTCGGCTCGGATTTGGGCTTTTCCCAGAATCAATTTTCAGACACTGGCGATAGAACATGATAGAACTGTGAAAGTTGCAGGCTGTATCCAGGCTGTGTTTGTGTCGGCTTCCCAATCCGGGCCGCTGCTGCCGCCACGTCACAGGGATCTTTCTCTCATCGATGGGTTCCACCGTCATGCCGCTCCCCGCATCGAAAAACTCTGAGGAGGGCAAAAGGTGACAATTTGTCCTGCGGAAACTCAGCACTTTGGTCAGGGTCTCCGTTTGGGGTCCTTGAAATTGGCAATTTACTCCAGCAATCTAATGCAATCTATGGGGATTTTAAGACCAAAGATTTGGCCTGATGAGTTCACTCGTATGTGGATTTATCCACGTTCAAAGCCTGATGGAACATCTGAAAATGCTTGAAGATCAAAAAAAAGAATTATCCAGTTCTCTGAAACATAGAAGAGTCCCACCATTCCTTTTTCCCTGGAGTTTTGAGGACGGAAGCCTGACCAGCCGGGTCGGTTCTGGGTCGGTCCTGAACCGATCGCCGGCCAAGTATTTCTTCAACCTCAGAGATGGATTCGATTGCATACCCGCAACAATGTCATCAAGCATGGCTAGATGAGAAATCCCACATAACCTCTGGTAAACTAACATAACTATGGAAAAACACCATTTTTAGTGGGTAGTCATCAACTATTTCTATGCCATTTTCTATGTCGCAAACTGTTTTTCGTCATTACCAGGCCGGGTAACCACGCCATGTTTGATGATACCGGAGGGAAGATCCCAGTCTGCCATTTTTCCATCAATGGCTGCTATTGTCCCCAGTGCTTTCGATGATGTTTCCATATGTATATATATATATATATAATATTATTGTATCTATATAATTATATATATGGCACCATATATATATATATATGCCCATTTAGGTTAGGAATTTCCCAGCCACGTTTGATTTTCCGAAGGTAGAAAAAAAAACGGTGGCCGCGTTTTCGAGTTGCTCTGTTTGGAGGTAGGCATTCACATCGCAGTTCTTGTAGAACTGCTGGTACTGGTCCTCAGCTGAGGCACCAACAAACTCGCAAATTTGCGGGTGGAATGTCCCCCAGAAAAGATGTTGATTGGAGCTTTTTAGCTTTCCAGAGTTGGTACTTCGAAAAATCTGGTGAAAGACCCAGGAATGCGTCAGCCCACACAGATTGTGCACATCAGATGCAAATGTTCCAAACAGCTGCCAAAATGCTCACTTATTCCTATTGAAAAAGTGAAATTGAAGACAGCAATTATATACTAGGTTCTAAGTTTCCCAGAATTGTTTTAAGGGAAAACCTACAGGAAAGCCCCATATTTGGGGTTAGAAACCTTGTTTTCCTGCAAATGTTCCCTTAAATCAATCCATTCTAAGTTCATAAGTGAGGTTATAGCCCCTCTTTTTTTGGTCGTAACATATTAGAGTCACCTAAAATGTTGGAGAACGGTTGGTGCATGGTTTCCCCAAGCCCATCCATAGCCAATAGGGGTTACGGCCACTTTGATGACCCAGTTGATAGAAGGACACGGGCCAAAATTCTGGTGGCCCTTGTAACCCTGGTACCTTCATGCACCAAAATAGCTGGCGACGGTACAGTCATTTTCATCTGCCATTCTGACCTCAAGAGGTATTGGCTCATCCCCTTTTTGATGTGCCATGGGAATCCTGATAATGGGTATGTCATTGTTTTTCATGGATTCATGACCATCCCCAAAAAAACTTGCCAGTCTGCCAAAGTGTTTCTTACATGGCACACGTAGCGGTAACCGCAGTATCTGCTGGCGTTTTTTTTCATCCTTTTCCCCAAATATCAATGGATTGGTTTTGTTGGGAAAATCTACAGGAAACCATGGTTTTTACCATCAAATGTAGGGGTTTCCGGTAAATTTTCCCATCATCCAACTCTATGGAAATATCAAATACCATCCCAGAAACCCTGTTTCAGTATTGGATCTCTCCATTTTGTGGCATGTTCAATATGAGGCGCATTGGATTAATCTATCTTATCCCAATGGTCAATCATCCCGATTCCTCAATGACTCAAATGGGATTCCTATGGACTAATCTATCAATCCCCAATCAATATCGTCCTTTTAGACTTTATGATTCAATTAATTTATTGGTTGTTGAATGGAGGGAAGCCTCTACTGTATTAGCCAACCAGGGGAAATTTGGGACATCTATTGATCCCCAATCAGTTTCGGAAGATGGGAAAACCAATCATGATGCTCAGTCATATTAACCCACAGTATTCGCCAATTATAGATGGAATTAGTCTCCCCATCCCCCCAATCATATCGGCACCAAAATTCCACCCCAACTTTGACCGTTCCAAGCAACCGCTTCCCGTTCCATGTGCCCTGGCACGTTCCGAGACGGTGAAAGGTGCACGTGACGTAGGATTTCTAATGTGGAACCAAAATGGGGATTTAACCATCAGAAATAGGGATTTGTATTTACATATATATATACACATATTATATCATATTATCCAATATTATACACGTATACTTGATCTAATAAAGTGAATAATGAAGATGGGTCTGTCTGAAATAGGGTCCCCCAACTTATGCCAGCCATTCAATGGGGCAAATGATGAAAAAAACCAGTGATACGGCGCCAAAAAATCTGAAAAAGCTACGGCTAAGACTCCTATTAACACAAACAAAAACATATAATACATTAATAGTTATGATACAATACATATAATAGGTTAACCATACAATAGGCATAGATATAAAGTTTGACCTATGTTAGCACAAACAAACGTTCCCAACATGTTCCAACACGAGTTTTGCTTTACAAGGTTGCCCTTGATGGAACTGGCATGATCCCCTGACATCCTATGTTCCACCATCCCCATGGCACAGCCCCAGTTGCCAGCAGAGAGTGATAGCCGTGACATAGCGAAATGAAGGATACCCTGAAAAAACTGCGAATCATGTCTTGCTCCAAAAAATCATCAAGTATCATTTCATGGCCACTTTTTTTTTCAGCCCCACTGGACCCGTTTCGTCACATCATCCGATCACCATTATCACCACTCCGGGCAAAGCCGGCCCCGCCTTCGCGCTGCGAAATATCTTTGCGAAAGGTCTTGGTGAAGACCGAATCGATGCCGCCAACCTGCCTGAAGCAAGAGGTTCGTTGCGAGAACTTAGGGTGTCACAAAAAATGGGGAAAGGATGAAAAACACCCGGCAGCTCAACAAAAAAATCATGTCTCAAAACAGATATATGCCCAACATCTGAGGAAAATTCAAAACGTGAAAGTGAAACTGGCCAAAATTCTGTGGTGTTTTAAACCGAATTGTTGGACAAACACACACAGCTGGACATCACCTTCATCCATAGGGATAGCATTAGTTCACCGACCATGAAAAACGTCTGAAGACTACTATCGTGACTACCCAAAATCTCAAGGCGAAATTCGTAACTTTTCCTTGTTGAAGTTGACAATCCACAAAAAACTGGGGAAATATAAGAGGCCGGTTTGGCTTTTGTTATTGATCATATTTTGCGGGTTCTTGGGACACCCCTTCTTGGGGTGTCATGTTTGGACAAATCCGAACCAACACCCACTGTGAGCAAACCGCTCCTGCCCCGGCCAATGGTCCAAAACCATGATAACGTATGGCTCTGTTGTGGGACTGTTCGTGTATACACAAGAAGCCCCAAAAGATAGAAATGCTTTTCTAGGATGTTCATGGTTATCTTTACCTCATGGTAGGTTTCAAAGTGTTCTTTCTATTTTGGGGTTCCTATCTATCTATCTATCTATCTGTCTGTCTGTCTGCCTGCCTGCCTGGCTGTCTGGCTGTCTGTCTGTCTGTCTGTCTGTTCTGTCTTTATGTCTATCTATCTATCTATCTACCTACCTATATATCTGTCCAGAAAGAGAGATAGTGTGTGTGTGTGCGTGTATGTATATGTATATATATACACACACATGTATGTATATATATATATATGTACACACATTGTATGTATGTATATATATATTTATTTATCTATTCATTTGTTTATTTATATATATATTGTATAAATATATATATATTCATATATATATATATTGTGTATATATATAGTGTATATATATAGTGTATATATATAGTGTATATATATAGTGTATATATATATATAGTGTATATATATATAGTGTATATATATATATGTATATATATAGTGTATATATATATTGTGTGTGTGCATGTTTATGTATATATATATACATGTGTATCATATTAGCAAAAGGGTAAACCTGGTGACAAAGTCGAGTAAACTTTCATGACTGGGTATGGTTTGCATATCAACCGAGTATACATGCCTGAATATGGTGTGGTTTGTCATTGGGGTCATACTGGATTAACCCTACAAAACAATGAAAAATAGGTATGCAATAGTGGCTTCCCACATTACCAAGAATGGGTTTACCGGGCTTACCAAGTTGCCATATATGTAATACTGTATCACATGTCATAATCGTTCATAATGTTTCATATATACGTTGCGTGTGACAAAACAGAAGACATCTGGGGTACGTTAGAGTCTACAATCACCTGGAAATGATGAAATTCAGTTCCCATCATCGTAGGTCGAGGACTCACGGGAGCTCGAAAATTCCCAAGAAATGTGAACTCGAAAATCCCAGTCATGGACTGTCTCAGTATCTATGCAAACCAAAATGTGAGGAATTTTCAGGAATTTCAGGACCCTAAAATGGAGCTACGTAAACGTACCATGTTTCTGGCCATATTTTAAGCCTCAATCTTCCCATAGCCCCTGAATCATAGGCCCGCAATATCTTTTGGTGCCTCCAATTCATCGGTTCCTGAAATGGAGGTTTCCGTTTGGTCATGGGGGTACCCCTAGTTATCATCCATTTTAATAGGATTTTCCGTGAAATAAAAATGGTATCATTATGGGATTTAGTGGGATTTAATAACAGAATGGGATGAAATTGGATTTAATGGGATTTAATGATGTTCCCATTTAAATAACCATCCAGCTATTGGGATACTGCAGATACCTCCTTTTATGGAAACCGCCAAATGGCCGAAGGGAACTTTTTTTTTTACGCAACGTTTCTTTGCTCTACGGCGCAGGAGGGGTGTCTACGGTGTCCGAGCAGCATCCGAAACTCGTTGGCCATGCGGTCGTAGGGGTCCTGGCCAGCATCCAGCAATCGTTGGTCAGGTGTGGATGGACAATCCTGGAGATTGACTATGAACATTAGTATATCTATAGTCATAAAAATAGATGAAATATTATATCATTATTATTACTATAGAATATAAAGTTATATAAAATTATATAAAATTATATAAAATTATATAAAATTATATAAAATTATATGTATATAGTCATAACACCATTGATACAAGTATTATACAATATAAATATAGTGTATATAACGTGTATAGATGTAATGTGTACAAGTTTATATTGAATATTATGAACATTATCTAAATATAGTGTACATTACTTGTATAGATATAGATCGACAGTCTCGGTTTCCTGGGTTCCTGAAGTTTCTTTTGGCGGGAAAACACCTCAATACACATCGCCAGGTTTCGTCATGTTCTCCGGTTTTAGGCAATGAACATGGGGAACATTATAAGTATGGTAAGTGAAGTTATATATGTTGATATATTATATATGTTGATATATTATATATGTTGATATATTATGTGATGTATCATTGCAATTTGATGTGTATATATATATATATCAAAGTTATATATCAATGGCATACTATGATGGGTGTGAATGTGAAACAATGTCATACAATGATTGCAATGCCCATCGTATATAAGTACCCATAAAAGTCAACCAAACTCATATGATGGGTATCAAACTTGTATATCATGAGAATTCATGACACATCCTCAATCAATGGTAAATCAGCAAGCGTGTGTAATTTGTCCGAAAATTGGGAAAAAACACTAAAATCCACAGCTCAATGACACGTTTCCTTGTTAAAATAAGCATCGAAGGTAATTCAGACTTCAAGTACCAGACCCATATCCCAGGGCGGCGACCAAGTCATTCTTAGTAGACCACAGACCATAATATGTGGAAGATCATCGATGATACATATGTCTCCATCCATTTTTTGGAGCATTTATTTCGGTGAATTTGCCAATGAACAGAACCTCCATGGCTAGGCCACAGAGATTTCCCAGCCGTGTTTGATGACACCGGAGGGTACCTGTACCATCAATTTTTAGGCCAAAGTGTTTTGAACCATTCCCAAATAATTAAAAAAACGGATCGGGAGGAATAGTTTCCAAAAATGACAGAAAGTCAACCCCATCTGGTTGTATCTTGGAACTTATGAAGCATAGCCACTGGATTGGCACAATCTCGCGTTGTCTGCGCGCTGCAGCAAAAAGAAACGGACTGGGACCTTGGTTGAAAATGGTTGAACATGGACCATCTGAAATATCTTGTCACTAATCTATATAATTCCTCATCAAAACGAGGTTTGGGTCTCAGGTTCAGAAGTCCACGTCCAGCAACATTTCGTGGGTTAAATCCCGGGCTTGTGAACCCCATCCTGATATGAAACACTCCCATTCTATGGTCCAAAAGAAGTTCAAATCCCCTACTTTTTACTATGGTTTCTGGGAGTGCTTAATATGACAGGGAAGGGATTATCCATCATTCTAGTGACTACATCCTATTGTATCCCATTAGATCCCCATATTGTTGGCTGAATGATTTTGCCACCATATGCCTGTTACATTCCCATTATACTCCCGTTCTTTCCAGTTCTTTCCTGTTTTTGCCACCATGAACCCCTTCCTAAGCCATCCATACTGCCGCTGCACCCGCGGCCCCGTTTTGGCCCCGGTCCCGCAGCATGGCGAAAAGACTTCGATTCGCCAGCAAGGAACGCTGTAACTCGCGGGGCCAGTACTTGCTCGGAGTGTAAAACCTCGGTCCCGTCAGAGCGTCATCGGGACCCGTCATCAATTTCTGTATGTAAAATGTCATGTAAAGAATATGACCCTCCAGTAAATTAACATAGACCCTGAAAACAACAATTTTCTAGTGGAAACTCATCTTCCAACCCCTATCTGCTAGGGTCTATGTTAATTTACTGGAAGGTACATGATATCAAATAATATATTGTAATATTATATCATATTGTATTATAGTTTGTAATATTCAATAATATTCTACAATAACATAAAACAATATAATTATAGTCATGTCATATGTAATATTCTACGCTGTCATTTAATAGTATATAATCATACCATATTATTTAACCATACGATATTGATATCATAAAATAGTAATAGTAAATATTAATATGTACTATTGCTTTGAGAAAAATAAAGAATATGTTCATATCATTTCATATTAAATAATATTATGTTGTATAAAAATATTATATGATGCAGTACTTTTCATATTGAATAATGTTATATAATACTAGATGCAAGTGTATTTAATATTATATGATAGTATATGATATTGTATGATATCATATATATATACATATAAATATACACTATGTGTATATACATATTATGTATGTATGTATGTATGTATGTATGTATGTATGCATGCATGCATGTATGTATGTATGTGTGTGTGTCTGTCTGTCTGTCTGTCTGTATGTATGTATGTATGTATGTGTGTATGTGTGTATGTGTGTATGTGTGTATGTGTGTATGTGTGTATGTGTGTATGTGTGTGTGTATGTGTGTGTGTGTATGTGTGTATGTACATATATATATATATATACACTTAATATAATTGAATACGTCTATTATACATAGTGTATATATATAGATATACACACTATGTATGTACTGTGTATGTAATACATATGTACATGTATGGGGTTGTCTGAAAACATGATTTATCACAATTTTCCCCATTCACATGGCCATAAATTGGGGCCATCCCACATTTTCAGACGCATGCCTATATCTACGGCACCTGAATAATCCGGCAAAAAAATAAAGTGTTGACCAACACTGCCAAAGTTTTACTTCTGGGATCTAAGTTTCAGCGAAATCGGCCAGCTAGAAACGGAAACTGCTTACTCAAATGATATCAATACCACTGTACAGCAAAAGCATAGTTGCTGTGATCACTACGAAAAAAGAGTGAACATGTTGCCGGTTGAAAAAAACACCATGTGTGATGCTGTTTCGGCTGTGCCCCCCTGTTTTGGCACTTTGCTATACTTTGATATACTGTGATTTCCTTTGATCATATGCATCCAGTATTTTGGGTCTTTTTTTGCATGGTCAACCCAAAAATCAGTGGCCATTGAACACACTTCCAACTCACAGCTTTTGATCATCCTAAAAATCTCTAGAAAAAAGCCAGCCTTCGCAAAAAATATGGCCCAACAAAACGCCCAATTTTTCATCCACATCCAAATGGCCCATATTTTTCATCCACATCCAAAATCATCCACATCGCAAATGTTGAAATCTCCCATTCGAACTAAAGCGGATATCGACATTTGGAGGATATCGACCAGCCACATTTGAACTAATATTGACTTGTTGACCCATGAGCCACATGGTATCCTATGGAGTACCATCTAGGACGCTAGGACCCACATCAAAAGCCTTCGGTTTCTCCAAAAATGTGGACGTTTTATACCCTGAAATGGCCAGTTTCATAGGGAAAATGGATGTTTTTGACATTGGTCAACCATCCAAAAAAGGGGTAGCCAGATGGGATAGCTAGTTACCTAGTTCAATTTTCAGACACATCCACATATCTAAAGAATTCTAAAGATATCTAAACATAGACATCAAATATTAGCGCTGAGCAGCAGATTGCAGCCCGTGACATCCGACAACTGATCCAGTTCCGGGATCATTTCACCCCACTGCATCTGACCTGCGGCTGGATTTGTGACGCTGACTGCTAGCGATAAGGTCGGTTTCCCAAGTCAGAAAAAGGTAGCCCTAGTTCTCCAAGTCCTTAGATTCCTTAGATCAATTTATGATCTGGTTGGTGGTTTCAACCTACCCCTCTGAAAAACGATCGAGTGAAAGTCAGTTGGGATGATGACATTCCCAACTGAATGGAAAAATAAAAGCCATGTTCAAAACGACCAACCAGTGATGATCTACTATTGGAAAGCCATAGTTTTGGGCATAATTTTTAAGGGGATCCCCCAGTTTTAAAACCCATATATCTCCGGCTCTTGGAATCTATAGCTTTGCCTCCGCAAGATCAACCAGTCAGTCTCACCCAACTCGGCTTCTTCTTCAACCAAAAGGCACAAGCAATATCTGAATCTACCTGACTACATGTACGATGATTGGTGCAGCCTGCAATTTGGAAGGTTTCAGTCCTTCAATGTCTGCTTGTCCCAGCAACTTAGGATGCATCTCGGATGACAAAAATTGACAAAGCCTGACCATTGCCTTTCTTTTGTGTGTGTGTGTGTCTATTATATAGATTCCCAATTGGTTTCAGATGTTTTCAACATTGGATATCATTGGATAGTACTGCAAGTAGTACCCAAACAGCTCATTCAATATCGCCATATTGGGGGGAAGCCAGCATCCGCGGGGTGTGAGACTGCCGGGCTAGGCTCAGAATCTGTACCCTACCCAAGCACCAATATTCGTGGCCAGAAAGGGACAAGATCATGTTAAAATGACTCAGATATGTTTAGTAAATAAACCCATCAGCCCTGAAAATTGCTGAACATCCCAATCTTTGTCCGGGTACAATTCAGAAGATCTTCACAAAAATGGGCAAACATCTACAGCTACTCATTGATCTTTAGCAGTAACTAGGCGCGTTGGCTCCCCATTTAGAAGGCTCCAACAGCTCCCCCATCCATGACCAGACAAAGGAGTTTTCCTGCTGGAAGGTATTGATCTGGTGAGACGGAAACCCAACTATTGCGAGGAAAATCACCATCAAATCCCCAAAAACCACACGATATGTTCCTGAATAAATCCCCGAAAAGTGTACCACCAGGATCTGAATTCGAAGATTCCTCCAATTTTTTCAGGCGTAGATGTCCAAGGTCCGTTCGGCATCTTCGGGGGTTGCTACAACTCCCATATTTCCCCGGCGAAGTTTCGGATGAAAATTGGTCTGTGGCGCCTCCTTTGAGGGCGTCTATTTGCAACTTGCCGTCCTGGACCGGGAGAGACATGTGACTTTTGCCGAGTCGGAAAAGAACATCTAATTGGTGGTTTCAACCCCTCTGAAAAATATTAGTCAGATGGGATGATTATTCCCAATATATGGGAAAATAGAAAATGTTCCAAACCACCAACCAGTCGGTTTATCAATGTTTATCATGCTTTATCATGATTTCACGCGTTGATGTCAGATTTTCTCAAAATGATCAGCGCTTTGAACCATGGTGTATACAGAGCCACGAATCAGCTGAAATGACCAGGGCTCCTCCTTGATGGCACCTCGGAATCCGAGGCAACGGCGAAAAACTGTTGCCTTGGGATTTAAGCTTAGCACGTTCACAACGCAGAACGCAAAACGTACGTTCTGGAACGCGTGTTCCGAACGCATTGGTGTTTTTAGTGGTTTTATGGATCCCAGAAGCGTCCGAATCCTTTTTTTGCTCCCTGCAAAAAGGATCCACTCTAGCACATGGAGTTTCTCAAGAAGTTTTCAAGCAGTCCAGGAGCAAAACTTGCAGGCTTTAACCTGCACAATTCTTTTAAAACCAGGCAAAAAAAGGATCCGTCTTTGGCCTGCCGAGCGCTTTTTAAAGGCCCTAAAAAAAGGATCCGTGTTTGGCCTGCCCAGCGCTTTCTAAAGCCTCTAAAAAAAGGATTCCATCTTAGGCCTGCCCGACCTAAGGCTTTTTGTCCAAACGGTTCTTCTCAGCAACACAAAGCAACATCAAACCCTAGAAAAATCCTTTTAATATCTCATATATCCCCTTCCCACTAACTCTTATCCACTTATCCACTTAATTATCAATCCAAACATATCCCATCAAGGTCCAAGTCATGGCCCAGATCGCTGATCAGCCTTCTGGTGGCTGCATCTACCATTTTGAGCCCACAAGAGCTCCACATCCTTTTTTTAGTGGGGGAAAAAGGTTTCTCTGTTCAAACCCCGGAAATAAATTGACTTTATATATTGGAAAAAAGGATTCACTCAGAACGCGCGTTCTGGAACGCGAGTTTTTAAAACGCGCGTTCTGAACGCCCAAACGTACCGAACGAACATGCTAAGGATTTAAGAATATAGCTGGTGAGACATGGTGAGACATGGTGAGACAAAGAATATGTTTCATCGTGTTTCATCTGCAATCCTGTTTTATAAGTTTTGTTGCTTCGAAAAAAATAAGTGAAACTAGGTCTAGCTTCTGGTTACAGCATTGAGTCACATTTCGACTGTGTGCCATGCCATGCCATAGTAGCTGTACGTATTGCACGTAATTCTCCAACATGTCTCAACGCCAGTATCATATCTATTATGTATACCCAGCCTGACGCCTCTTCCACGTCTTCATATATTTTGGGCATGTTCATCTATCCCATTTATCCCGAAAATTGGGGAATCCATGCCCATCATGCGCGTGTATATATATATGAATATATATATATATATATATCAATTCCGATAGAAAAAAACACGGGTTGATGACCATCCCGGAACTGATGGGAATATAAACAATATTAAACTTGACATATAATATAAACCATATAACTTAACCATGGCACATATTCTAACCAAACGAATACATCCCATGATCTCCCATGACCTCCCATTCTATTCCATTAAAAAAACTCAGAACAAATAGTTGCAACAACCCTCAAGTAAACTACCATAGCAAAAATCACCATGAAAAAAATAGGTAAATCATCAATAGCCCAGTTTCCATAGCGACATAAAAAAAATCTATAGTTGGGTGAAGCCCTAATTCCCATTACACAGTTGAAGGAGGTTTTCCGCTTCGCAAACTGCAAGAAATTACCAGAGAGTAAGCATCAACTAAAAAAAGGTCAACTTAGCCATCATAAATCAGCTCTAAATCCCTATAGATCCATACGGATCATCATTGTTCTTAATAAAATCACATTTTTATTACCCTCCAGTAAATTAACATAGACCCTGGCAGATGGGGGTTGGAAGATTAGTTTCCACTAAAAATGTGTCATTTTCAGGGTCTATGTTTATTTACCATAGGGTAAATGTCTTTTCATCCAGATTGGGTCCCCAAAAAAGAAATATTTAGTACCCGTGCAGGGGACTCGGACCTGGCTACGGAAAGCCAAATGTTCCAACATCTCTAGCTTCTTTCTGCAGGATCGTCCTAGTTTGTAACTGATACCCCTGGTTAGTAAACCAACTCATTCACTGGATTGCAAGAATTTATAACATTTTATAACTAGCTGACCCCACTTACTAGCCAGTTCTTATTAATCATTCTCATTTACATCTTTGGTTGCTTGCATATCAAGTTTACACCATGGTGGGTAAGCCCACCTGATGGTTGGGATGGTGCTCACCAGCTTGTCCAAGCGGCCCTTCAAGCCGGATTCCTCCACAGTGTGGCCGAAAGTGCAAGGAATGTGAATAAACCTGGTGCACAGTGGGCTGGGAACAGCGGGAACAGCACATTCTTGGTGGACCCTACAAGATGGGTGCACACGTTTTGGTGCGTTTGTAACTCCAATAACTATGGATTATAGCGGAGATATATCGATATTTAACTTGTTTCACTATAGTCTGGTTGTCAGCTATGGTTAAGAAGGTTTATAACTATGGTTGATAGCTATGGTCCACTAACTAGACTATATTCAATGGGGTTTATAAACCAACTTATAAGTGGAGGGCAGCATCTTGTATAACCCAGCTACTAACCATTCGGGTGTTTCTCCAGTGGCAAGTTTGTCACCCTGCGGTAATCAAACCTGGCAATGGGAAATCCCCTAGAAATGGGGGTTTCCATAAATGGGTGGTACCCGAAAAATTATTGCTTATAATGGAAATCCTATGAAATCCTATTGTCTAAAATAGATGATTTAGGGATACCCATTTATGGAAACCCCCATATATAAATGGACATTTCAATGGAAAAATCATCTATAAATGGAGGATTTTCCATTGCCATGTTTACTGGAGGGTAGCTGGTAGTTGTGGATGTTCATAGCTCCATTTGTATCCATTGGTATATTGAATACGCGTAGCCGCGTATCGTACATTTGTGGCCCATTCCAACATTCCAATACTGACTCATTGCTTTCGAAAAACTTTGCAACCTTAAAAAACTCCCCATGTTAGATCCTCCAAAAGTGATGGATTTTGCCACAGGCTTATCATTGGGGTTCATGGATGTAAAAGAACGTACTTGAAGCCATGAACATGCAGAAGTCTGGTCGGTCCAGGAGAAAATTTGGACGAAAATGACGGTTTTGATCATCCAAAGACATACAGCAAATCTATCCGAACATAGGGTTTGCATGGGTCTGCTGTCCACAGTTCATCACAGTCCCTGAAATCAAGCCTGGGATTTAGCCAACATGATTGTGATGTCAACAGGGCATTTACAAAAATACAGACCTGTCTTGCAAATTTCCGTGCTCCTTGAGTTCCGAGCGGACCTACAAAACGGTTTGCCTTTTGGGGAAACTTTGAGTTTATCAATTTATCATTTTGTTCTCCACCAAATGACCCTGAAACTAGGTTTCCCTTTATGTACCCCAGAGACCCTGTTCTTTGGTCATCTACAGATGATGGGGCCCTTGGAAGAGGATGGTTCCATATGTTCCATTGCATTCCTGGCGACCACATGGCTGAGAAATCCCAAATATATACATGGTTTGTTTAATGAGAAAATGATGCATGTATCAACGGGTGGTTTTCCATTGCCCAGATTGGATGCGCAGAGGGTACCCAGCCGGGCAATCCATTTAGTTCGGAAATTTCCCTGCCGGCCATGTATGACTACCGGAGGGTAAACTGGCTCCCCCCATGTTCTGGTTCCACTGTGGCAACCAGAAGTTCCGTACCCAAGGCGCTGTAAGTGGGTGTTGTATCCATCCTGGCACGGCTCGCAGATGAAGGAAAGCTCAAACGAATTGCCTGGGTTGAACTCCCCGGGTTTACACGTCCAGAATAGTTCAAAGATGTTCGAAATTCATGTTCCTACAGTACTGTCTTGGGTTTGTAAAATCAGGTCGTTTCTCTTTCAAGTCTTGCTGCAGAAGTAAAAAGTCAGAACCGAAAGTGCAAAGCGATGCGAAACGCCTTTGCTTAACAAGATGTTTTAGCTCCAGACCCCAGCAACCCGGTACAACTTTGACAGAAAAAGTGTACCCAACCTGTTGGTGCAATATCTGAATCCTAACTGTCCTAATTTTTGCCAGTCTCAGCGATATCTCTGTGACTATGGTGGATGTCCAAGGCTGGGAAAATATGAAACAACATCCCTTCGTTATTTATCTGGGTCCATTGTAATAAATCACAGACCTGAAATTTGGGGCCATTTTGGATTAGTTGCCCCGAGCCGATATTCCAGTGAGGTCGCAGTGAGGTCGCAGTGAGCACGTTCTAATTTACTCTGATTTTTCCATCCCGTTAGAACATTAACAGCGAATATGAAATGTACCCATCCCCAGAAATGAATGGAATGGGTTTCCCCTTGCTCGATTTATCCCCATAAAATTTCCCCACACAGAATGTATATAGATCGATGTCGCCAAATGCCACGCCTGCCGCACCAAGTTATGAGTAAATTGCGTGTGAAAAAATTGTGTGTGTGCGTGTGAACAGATAGTGTTGGATAAATTGTGTGTGAGTAAGTCGTGTGTATGTGTGTGTAAGTTGTGTGTGAGTAAGTGTGAATATGTCGTCTATGAGTAACTCGTCGGTGGACAATTTGTGTAAACAAATTGTGTGTGTGAATAAGTTGTGTATGGACAAGTTGTATGTGGGCAAGTTGGCAAGTTGTGTGTGAGTAAATCATGTATGGGAAAGTTGTGTGTGGACAAGTTGTGTGTGTGAGTAAGTTATGTATGGATAAGTAAGCGGTGTGTGAGGAACTTGTGTTAGATAGGTTAAAAAGAGGCAGCAGGAGGAAGGAGAAAGGAGGCAACGAGGGAGTAACGAACCAAAAACAAGAACACCACACAAAGATGTAGGGAAAAACAAATTCCTATCTCTGTATCTGCACATATATCTAGACTCTGAAGCCTTTTCTCCAAGGAAGAAAGTGTTGGACTTTGTACACTTGTATATATATAAATATGTAACTCCAAGGACAAAGTCCTGGAATATATATATATATATGTAAAAATATAAATGTAAATATAAATATACATGTGCAACTCCAAGGACAAGGTCCTGGTCCAAATATACATATATATATATATATACAAAACTCCAAGAACAAGGTCCTGGACTATATATGTTTAAAAACAGATTTCAAGGACAAGGTCCTAGACGGTATGTGTATATATATATATATACCTCCAAGGACAAGGTCCTGGACTACATATGTTTATAAATACACCCCAAGGACAAAGTCCTGGCCTGTATATATATATAAATATGTATATATATATATATGTATAGATATATATATATATATTTGTTTTTAAACTCCGAGGACAAAGTCCTGGACTGTATGTATTTATGTAACTCCAAGGACAAAGTCCTGGCCTGTGTGTATATGTAAATATATATACATATATTTTTAACTCCAAGGACAAAGTCCTGGATTGTAAATATGAATATAACTCCAAGGACAAAGTCCTTGACTGTATGTATATATAAATAATATATATGTATATTCAAGGACAAAGTCCTGGCCTGTATGTATGTAGAGATATATATATATATAACTCCAAGGACAAAGTCCTGGACTGTATGTATATATGTAACTCCAAGGACAAAGTCCTGGTCTGTTTGTATGTTTTTATATTTGACTCCAAGGACAAAGTCCTGGTCTGTTTGTATATATGTATATATTTATTTAACTCCGAGGACAAAGTCCTGGCCTATGTGTATATCAAAATATCTTATATTTAACTCCAAGTACAATGCTCTGGACTTTATATATATATAACTCCAAGGACAAAGTCCTGGTCTGTATGTATACATATATATTTATTTATTTATCTCCAAGGACAAAGTCCTGGACTATATGTTTACATATATATATATATCAATCCAAGGACAAAGTCCTGGACTGTATGTATATATGTATATATATATATAACTCCAAGGACAAAGTCCTGGACTATATGTGCAAATGTACATATCTATATTTCATTCCAAGGACAAAGTCCTGAACTACATCTACCTGTAGATTTCCCAAGAGGCAAACTCCTGATATAAATTTGTCACTGAACACTAGTCCTGGAACAACGTCTGCGTATATATATATATATATGTATATGTATATGTAATACTCTACATAAATATATCGACACAGTTTTTTTAGGTATGTTCATGTTTTCTTGGATATTTTATATATTTCTTTACTCACATACACACATTTTTATAAATATATATATATATAGAAATATAAGTATATCTATGTATACCTTCATTTTTTACAACTATCTCTATATATTTGTATATAACTATATGCATATATTGCATATCATATATTCATGAAATTGTTTGTTTGTTTGTTTGTTTGTTTGTTTGTTTTTTTGTTTGTTTGTTTGTTTGTTCGTTTATATACTTAAGCTCATAACTACGTATGTGTTTTGATGCACATCAAGAGGATAATCTGTCAACTGTCCTGATTCGCTTTCGGCAGAAGATTTGACCTCAATCCTAAATCAAGTGCAATGACAACAAGAAAAAAGATAAAACATCATAGATAGACAACATCACCTTATCCAGATTGATTTTACCAGTGACACCAACTCGCACTGCAAAAAAAAATGATAAAAATGTTCTTGTAGCTCTTCATTCTTAAAAATGTTCCAAGTTAGATGTTCCAACGAGCAGGAAGTTGGGCAAGCAATGTGAAAAACACAGACTGGTTCTTCATGTCATGCTTTAAGAAAAATGCAAAACTGAAAGAACCCTACGTGTGACAAACGTGGCGTGACAAACATGAACAAAAAGCTGCCAGGCATAGTACTGGGAATTACCTGTTTTTGTTTCAGTTTCTGGCTATGCAAAACTAAGAACATTTTTCGTTAATAAACCATTGCCGTGCAAGAGAACTAGACAAAATTGTCTGAAATCCAAATCCCCTGTCACTGATCACGCGGAATGGCAACGCTGAATGAGCATTCCAACGCATCATGAATAGAAACTATGTCTTTTTCAAGAAAAGACTTATTCCTCTTCTATCCATGACATCAAGTCGCAAACAAACCTGCTCAACTGCTGAGTTTTGGACCCTTGTCACTGAGCAGACAGTTGAGCAATCAATGTGACAAACATTAACAAACCATCCCATTGTACATTTTTCGAAGGTTGCTTTTCATGTTTCAGGAGGAAAAAATGCCATTCCAAGATTTGCCACAGGTGCCTAATGTCCAGACCCTCTTCACTGATCAGCAGAAATGACAGCTGAACAGTCATTCCACTTGATCATCAATAGAAATTGCATGTTTTGGTTCCAAGAATGTACTTTAGATTCTACCTTGCAATAGCATGGTTTGGTCCTTTCATTAAATCATGGCATGAAAACATCTGTTCAAATGCCGAGTTCAGGAACCATGTCACTGAGCAGGCAGCTGAACCATGAATGTGACAATGAACAATTTCTACAATCCAAAATTGGAAATTCTTTATATTTCTCTCTTCCTGGCTGATGAAATTTAAATTTGAATATGACATCTTTGTTCAAAAGAAACATTGACTGCCGTGCCGAATAGTGAGAAGAGTTCTGGAAAACAGGTTTGAAAAATCATACATGTGCAATTTCTGATCACTTTTTTTGAAAAGATCTTGCGTTAGAAAGCACAAACACCTTCAAGAATTTAGATGATTAATGTTTTTGGGATAATCATGTGCAATATTTTCGATGCTAATTCCATGTTTTCCACGTTTTCTTTTTTTTTTTGATTTACGCACTGCCACCCTCCTCCATAGCAGCAGCTGTGCATTAACCCTGTTACCCAAGGTGACAAAGGTGGCAAAGCACAGCAAAGCACCCGGTAAATAAGCATCTTCAAAGCATAAGTGGTTTATTGATTTTTTATCAAATACAAACTTACACACATACACATACACACACACTTCTATGACCCGACAGCCAAGCCATACGTGATGTTTTTCTTCAGCAGAGCAGCCCAAAAAAAAACAATTTGAAGGCATCAAGAAATTTTGAAAACTTCTAAGACATATAAAATGTTGACAAACCACAGATGAAGAAGTGGCACAGCCGACGGGTTGCAAAGAATCCGGTCTTACTATGCCTGTGCCATGGATGGAAAAGTTGACGCCCTTAAATTAAAAATTCTTTGGGCTGAACTTTGCACCAAACAGAATTGGCAACAACTTGCTGCTTCAAAACTTATCATTGAACGATAAGCATGTTTGCCAAACAGGAAAGTCAGCACCGAACATTGTTCTTCTGACACAACTACTGAATACCATTCAAGGGAAAATTCCTTATCAGCAGAAACTACTTGAGACAGACTAACTCTTTGACCCCTTCGACCCCTTTAACCCGCTTAACCGTTTGTTAGGCCCTTTTGAACCCTTTGACCTCTTTCGACCCTTTTGCCCCTCGGTGAGACATCCTTTTCGAAAAAACAAAATGCAGCCCACGAACCCAAATGCTCACACGTATGTTAATGGCACAGATGTCAAAACACATGAATGTGCAATCACTGTGAACACTTTTCTGCAATAGTTTATTTGAACAGTCTTGTACATATTTCCCCTGTTACCAGTCTGCAGTGTGGAGTGTGGAGTGTAGCGTGTGGAGTGTAAAGTGTAGAGTGTGGAGTGTAAAGTGTGGAGTGTAAAGTGTAGAGTGTGGAGTGTGGGGTGGAAAGTGTAGAGTGTGGAGTGTGGAGTGTGGAGTGTAAAGTGAGGAGTGCGGAGTGTGGAGTGTAAAGTGTGGAGTGAGGAGTTTGTAAATTGTAGAGTGTGGGGTGTGGAGTGTAGAGTATAAAGTGTAGAGTGTAAAGTGTAGAGTGTGGAGTGTAAAGTGCAAAGTGTAGAGTGTGGAGTGTAAAGTGTGGAGTGTGGAGTGTAAAGTGTAGAGTGTGGAGTGTGGGGTGGAAAGTGTAGAGTGTGGAGTGTGGAGTGTGGAGTGTAAAGTGAGGAGTGCGGAGTCTAAAGTGTGGAGTGCGGAGTGTAAAGTGTAAAGTGTAGAGTGTGGAGTGTGGAGTGTAAAGTGAGGAGTGTGGAGTGTGGAGTGTACAGTGTAGAGTGTGGAGTGTGGGGTGGAAAGTGTAGAGTGTGGAGTGTGGAGTGTGGAGTGTAAAGTGAGGAGTGTGGAGTGTGGAGTGTACAGTGTAGAGTGTGGAGTGTGGGGTGGAAAGTGTAGAGTGTGGAGTGTGGAGTGTGGAGTGTAAAGTGAGGAGTGCGGAGTGTAAAGTGTGGAGTGTGGAGTGCGGAGTGTAAAGTGTAGAGTGTGGAGCGTGGAGCGTGGAGTGTAAAGTGAGGAGTGTGGAGTGTGGAGTGTAAAGTGAGGAGTGTGGAGTGTGGGGTGGAAAGTGTAGAGTGTGGAGTGTGGAGTGTAAAGTGAGGAGTGCGGAGTGTAAAGTGTAAAGTGTGGAGTGTAAAGTGTGGAGTGCAGAGTGTAAAGTGTAGAGTGTGGAGTGTGGAGTGTGGAGTGTAAAGTGAGGAGTGTGGAGTGCTGAGTGGAAAGTGTAAAGTGAGGAGTGTGGAGTGTAAAGTGTGGAGTGAGGAGTGCGGAGTGTGGAGTTTGTAAATTGTAGAGTGTGGGGTATGGAGTGTAGAGTGTATGAGTGTAGAGTGTAAAGTGTCGAGTGTAAAGTGTAGAGTGTGGGGTGTAAACTATAAAGTGTGGAGTGTAGAGTGTAAAGTGTAGAGTGTAAAGTGTAGAGTGTGGAGTGTGGAGTGTAAAGTGTAGAGTGTGGAGTGTATAGTGTAGAGTGTGGAGTGTGGAGTCAGGAGTCTAAAGTGTAAATTGTGGAGTGTGGAATGTGGAGTGTAAAGTGTGGAGTGTGGAGTGTGGAGTGGAAAGTGCAGTGTGGAGTGCAGAGTGTAAAGTGAGAAGTATGGAGTGTGGAGTGTAAAGTGAGAAGTGTGGAGTGTAAAGTGAGGAGTGTGGAGTGTAAAGTGTGGAGTGAGGAGTGTAAAGTGTAAAGTCTGGAGTGTAAAATGTCAAGTGTAGAGTGTAAAGTGTAGAGTGTAAAGTGTAGTGTAGAGTGAGGAGTGTGGAGTGTAAAGTGTGGAGTGTGGAGTGTGAAGTCTCGAGTGAGGATTGAGGAGTGTAAAGTGCAACGTGTAAAGTGTGGAGTGTAAAGTGTAAAGTGTGGAGTCTAAAGTGTAAATTGTGGAGTGCGGAGTGTAAAGTGTAGAGTGTGGAGTGCGGAGCTTCCCCCATAGACACGGGCACGCCACAGGAAAACCAGAGACTCGAGACGAGACACGTGGGTGCAGGAAAAACACGCATTTCCTACGAGACTTCCTTCAATTTTGATATTTTCGACACGTTATCAAACAGGTTGGAATGTCACGAAGTGCCACACCTGCCACGCAAAACTCCATGACAACCTGCTTGGAAACCTTCGAAAAAGAGATGTTTTGCAGCTTCCCCCATAGACACGGCGACGACACAGGAAAACCAGAGACTCGAGACAAGACATGTGTATGCAGAAAAATCAACATTTCGTACGAGACTTCCTCCAATTTTTACATGTTCGACATGTTATCAAAGAGGTTGGAATGTCACAAAGTGCCACGCCTGCCACGCAAAACGACATGACAACCTGCTTGGAAACCTTCGAAAAGGAGAGGTTTTGCAGCTGCCCCCATAGACACGGCGAAGCCACAGGAAAACTAGAGACTCGAAACGAGACACATGGGAGCACCAAAACAAGCATTTCGTGCGAGACTTCCTCCAATTTTCACACTTTGAAACATGCCGAAAAGACATGTTTTGCAGCTTCCCCCATAGACACGGTGACACCACAGGCAAACCGGAGACACGAGACGAGACGCGTGGGAGCACCAAAACGAGCATTTCGCGCGAGACTTCCTCCGATTTTCACACTTTGTAGCTTCAAAATCGCCGCCTTCCTACGAGTTTTCTTAGGAACCTCTAAATTGGCTACCTCAAAATCGATGTTTCGTGCGAGGCTTCCGTCAATTTTCAATACATCTCGCAAAATGCCACGCCTGCCACGGAATTTGCACCTTGTCGCCACTTGACGCAGCTCTGCCAATGCGATTTACAAAAAACACGCAACACGACACGTCTAAAGTGCTGCGCCTGCCACGAAAAATGACGATGGACACGTCCAAAGTGCTGCGCCTGCCACGAAAACTGCCACGCATCTTCTGAAAACGTCGCAAAAGTATTGCGCCTGCCACACAAAACGACTTTCGACGCGTTACAGAACACGTCTGAATGTCACAAAGTGCCACGCCTGCCACGCGAAACGAAGCAACGAAACGTTGGAAACCTCCAAAAATGACACCTCCTGCAGAACTTACCATAGGCACGGCCATACGGTCCTCACACGAACGGTTGCGGACGGTTGCGAACGTGAACGCGACGTCGAGCGAACACACCCTCAACCCCCAGACCCCCAGACCCCCAGAGTGAAACGGGAACCCTTGCTACGCATTCGGGAAAACTTGCTAAACAATTGAAAAAAATGGTCAGAGGATTGTTCATTGTTACTTGAGAACACGGTGACAAAGTACCCGAACAACAAATTTAGGAAGTTGGTCAATGAAAAATCCTCTAACATATCTTCCAAGCTCTTCAATCTTATTACACCTTTGAAACCACAAGCTACTAAATAAACTCTGCCTTGGCAACCCTTTCTGCAAACAACTTGGTAACACCCTCTCTCTACCAACGTCCCCTTTGGTGGAAAACTTAAAACAACCCTGTCTTCACCCCTTTTCGTGAAACACAGACTTAGAAGAAAAAAACCTTTGTCCGTAACCGATGGTCCAAAGTTGTTGTTCCCTAAACTTACAACTGAGAAACACAAGTCAACCGTTAACATCTGTCCCCACTCCGTCCTACACCCGAGGCCCTTCGCACTCCAGCACTGTTTTTCAAAGGCGTCGGACGCCGAGTAATGGAATCTTGCCCCACTTATGGGGGGGGTTGTTCAATCGGTCCCCCGCCGATCTTAAAAATCCCCTCTTATGGGGGGTGACATGCAACCTGGTTCGAGCGCCATGAAACGGAAGCTGGACCTGCCACCTGCGCCCCTCGCGCAGGTGCAGGCGAAGAAAATCCTCCGCTGCAGCATAGGCCCAGGCCCCAAGCCGCGTCTCGGCACGAAAACTCACCCAAGATGCTCGCTCCTCCAGCCAGGTTGAACCATACCACGTGGCAACTCTGACCTCAGAATAGCTATACTTTCAAAAACCCGTAATCCAAAAGAAACCCCCCAAAAAATAGTACCAATCTTATGGAAACATTTTCATCACCAATCATTATGCATAGTGACCTCTTGGAATCGAAATGCTTACAACTGGATGCAGGGATGGTCCATGCATATCCCCTTGTAACAAAAACCCAAAGACCCAACCAAAACAAAACCATACAAAAAAGCATCATCAAAAACGCCAAGGCACAGCATCGTACGGCAGGTTGAAAAAACCCAGCCGGGCCAGGAACCGAAAGGGCCCCGGCAGTCTGCAGTGCCCGAGAGCAACCTGAAACAGGGTTGACGTCACAACCAAAAGTCCCAAAACGTTTCTGAAACTAACTTTAAAGCTTTGCCCTGTAAACAACAACTTTAAAAAAAAAGACTTCTCGACCCCTTTAAAGTTCACCCTGGCCTGCAGCATCCAGAGGGCCCTGGGCTCCAGCATCTGCAGCAATGAAATGCTGCTCGACACGATAAGAGCGAAGGTGTTCATGCTGAGAACGAAGAGAAAAAATGGCGCGAGGGCGAAAACAAACGAATTAGCCAAAAGCTGCGATGTGCTTCATGTGGTGACATGCCGTGAACCCGCTGGATTGGACCAAACCCCGGAAGCTGGAAGAAACACAAAGGGTAACATTACAAAGCCCTTTGAATCCATTATTTTCGGAGGATACCAGAACAGCTGTAAAGCCAACAAATTCAAAAAGGGATCCAAACGTCAACTCATTGAAACACAACAGGCCCGAAGTCACTGAACTCCTTTACCCTTTTCAGAGAATTCTTACTTCATAATCATTTCCTTTTGCTGTTGGTGATCCCATACAGTAACCAGACCCGTCGGACCATTCTACGTTAGCAACAAACCATAACCCTGGGGCATATGCCCCTTTAGGCCCCCCGGCCCCTATCCTACCCAAAAACGTCCCTGTCTCGGCCCAGGGGTCTGGGGCACTAAAGCTCAGCCCAGAGGGCGTGCCCCGAAGGGCACGCCCATCGTGTTGCCCATCGGAATTGCCGTAAATATATCCTTGTCCATAGCTTGGGATCTCATAGTCGGCTATGTATCCTGGAAAAATATCCCTCATTAATATACCCATTGTATCTCCCACTTTTAAGCCAACCCATACTGAAAAATTTAGAGTTTAATACAATACAGGAACCCATCAACCATCACCAACCTGTTCATGATAATGAACCCATCCAATTGTGGGTGACCATATCAACCATCTGGGCAAATCATTGATGTGGTTTGACAAATCAGAAAGGCCCGTAATTTTTCGGATGGTCCCCAATAATAACCTATAGACAGTATATACATTTATAAATATATGGAGGTATACTAAATTTTCAGAAACACCCAAGTCATATGATTGGGTATCCTCAGTACATCTCCATTATATCTCCACAAAATGCTGTATGTGTCGCTATGTTTTCCATGGTGAAACAAGACACGTATACTGACGTATACCATATCATCCCACGTGGTTCCAGTGGTTGCTAACTGTGGTTATAATCCAGTTATAAATGGGATAATCATGGATAATCCACTTGGAAGACTTACGATCACCAGGCTTATTCACCATTTACGACTCGTGGGATAATCCAAGTGTCTACTTTGACTCTTAGTAAGTGCTGTGTAGTAAGCCCGTATGTGTTGATTAGTATCTCAGGTTCATAATATTAAACACCCCCATTGTATGGTCCCAATATGGAGGTGTCCTAAAATGCAACCCCAAATCATCCAAGTCATTAGACCATGACCTAGTATCGAAACCCATGATTTTGGGAATCCCCCGTTTTAGGAAACCACCATATTGTAGATTGTGTAAACTATGATGGTTTCTTGAGGGCTTCAATATGAGGGGATGGGATGAATAGTAGTTAGTCATGGTCAATATCCACTAATAATGGCTTCAGTTAAATATTACTAATTGGCAATGGTTAGTAATGGTCATTATCTAATTGTCAATCTCGACTAATATCAATAATTGACCAATATCCATTGTTAGTAATAATGCCTTCAGTAAAATATTGATTGATGATTGTTCATATCCATTACTAACCATGTTACGGTAGATGACATCCCATGACGTCCATCGAATTTTTCCGTCATCTGAAGTCGTTAGAATATGGTATCGTCAAAGATGCCTTCGTATTCTATCTACTTCAGGCTACATTCATCAATATTGTTGGCTATATTCTCATATGATATTCCCATTGTATTCCATGAATGTCCCATAAATCCCTATTAATATCATCTAAATGTATCATATGTATATGTATGCATATATATATATATATAAATTATATATATATATATTATATCCATGATGTCCATGAATTTCGAGGGGAAATTCTTGCTCCAAATCATGCAGGCTTCACATCACCAGCCTTTGCCACGTCCACTTCGAGCCTCGGCGTTGACGAAAAGCGCGTGCTCGGGATGCCAGGAAAATGGCTGAAAAATGCTGGCTGAAGCAAGAAAAAATATGGAGCTCCTAGGATTTGTTTCTCGGATTTTATGGGATATGATGGGCTTTTCTAGGGATTATATATATAAATGGATTTAACCAGCGACAAAAATGGGAGTTCACGGGGATATCAGTAACGATGGGTGTGTCTTTTTTTGGGCAAGTTTCTGGTACAAAATGGCGATGAGAATCCCTTGGAAATGGGGATTGATGATTGAAGCGGTAAACGTTTTTCGATTTATTGAAGATAAGTCTGGAGAATGGATACGATGGATATGGGATGATATGGGATCCAAAATTGGGGGATTTTTTTGTGCCAAGTGAGCCAGCCATTTGAACTGGGACGACCAGTTTCAATCCTCAATTTTGGGGCACCATTTTTCGTCAGACAAACCCGACGATTGGTTCAATAAGGTTTAACGTGGTTTAATATGGTTAATCTGAAAATGGATGAAAATGGGCTGGTTGCAAGTGCAAGTGTCACATTATTGATCAATTTGGGTGTCTTCAGCTTTGACCGATTTCCAATTGAACAGCAACCCACACAGTAGGGTTTTTCTATGGATTGGTCCAAAAATAGAGTACGGACGACCCCTACAAACTCAATGAATTGATTACCATCATTTTTACTATCAAATTTACCATAAATTGTGATATATTTAATATATATATATATATATCCTATATCCTATATCCTATATCCTTTCCGGGCAAACCCATATCATTTTGTTGTTGGCTATATATATATATATACATATCCCAATAATATACCCCGGTGATATCTCCGTTGAACAATTAAAGCCTAGCCACACTTCTATTTAAACCTGACAGTATACTATGGTTTTTGCAGCAATTCACCAAGCTGTTCATCATAAACGATGAAAAATTGTGGCTTGCCATATCTCCCATCTCGGCAAGTCTTTGCCATTGTGGGTATCATGCATCGTGACCTCGGCCACTTGTTTTTTCCCACACTTGGACTCATCGAAATTTGGGGGTACGACTCCCCTAAAGATTCTTTTTGAAATAAGGCTTTGTGGATACAAGATGATATAAGGTGAGGCTGTTGACGAAATTGGCTTTGGTTGGCTTTGTAGAACTTGGCGAACTGGGGTTTATAGTGGGTTTATAATGGGTTTATGATATACGAACTAGTTCATGGATGTATAAAACAACAAACATAGAGGGAGCCTCACCTGGGGTTAGTGACACCCATCCCTTCCACTGTCCACCTCCATGCCAAGGAACAGAGATTCCTCCTGGAAGAACGGCTTGGACAACCGACTCAAAAAACCACTTTCTGAGTGGAGGAGGTAATCTTTTAGAACAAATGGAGGTTTCCATAGTCATGGGGGTACCTCCAGTTATCATCCATTTTATGTTCGGATATTCTGTGAAACAAACCACCCAGCTGTTGGATGCTGTTGGCGTATCCCCATTTTGTTCGATCGGCTGCCTGATGGTGGAGCCGCCGTGTATTCTCTACCACAGTCACTTCAGAGATCCTGCGGATTACCAGATGGTGATACTTCTCTAAGTGCGACCAAGGATGACCAAGGTATCCTTGGGGCATCTATGCTGTAGAATTATGTGGGGGGTTCCAGCAATGGGGGTACCCCAAGCTCGCTGGATGGTTTATTTCATGGAAAATCCATCCATAAATGGATGATTCAGGGGTACCCCAGCAATTAGGAAACCTCCATATCATATACAGGATAAATATGGATAAATGATAATGTATTGTAAACGGGATCATCATCCACACCTAGTTCTGCTATGTTGTGTCCAAGAAATCTTCTAAAGTCAGTGGTTCTTTTTTCCCAGCAACCACTGGATGGTTTTTTGGGGACACATTCCCAGTGAGTCACAAGTCCAACCAATGATGTACCAACTGGGTAGTAGAATCATCATTTTGGGTATCATGACTGATCATCAGATAATCATCATGGTAGAAAATGGTTGCAAATCAGGGCTAGGAATGAAAGACAACTTCATGATTTACCATGATCACCTCAACCTGTGAGTGCTGGCAAACCCAACCAACATGTGGGTACTCCACATCAATCTTTGAGACACTCAGATTCCAAGGCAGCAACTCTGAAGCCCTGCCTTGGTGGTACTTGCAGCTGTGGTAGTAGTGGCTGTGCTTGTTGACGCTACAGTGGTAGTTTCTGCACTGGCAATTGTCGTGCTTTCAGCACTAGCGGCTTTGGTGCTTTCTTCACTACTGGCAGTTGTGGTGCTCTCCTCGCTACTGGAAGTTGTGGTGCTTTCAGCACTAGTGGTGCTGGTGCTTTCTTCACTACTGGCAGTTGTGGTGCTCTCCTCGCTACTGGAAGTTGTGGTGCTTTCGGCACTGCTGGCAGTAGTGGTGCTTTCCGCACTGCTTGCAGTTGCACTCTCTGCACTGCTAGGAACAGTCGTCGTGCTTGCCATGCTGGTTTCGATTGTACCTGTTGTACCGCTCGTTACTGTCATGGTCGTTGTGCCGGCAGTTTTTGTAGCACTGCCTGCAGCTGCAGCAGCTTTACTGGGCGTTGAGCTGTTGCTGCTGGTGCTATTTGTGGATGCAGTTGCATTGCTTGCAGTGGTGTTTGCTTTGGAAGTTTCATTGCTGGTGCTATTTGCGGATGTAGTTGCATTGCTTGCAGTGGCGTTTGCTTTGGAAGTTTCATTGCTGGTGCTATTTGCGGATGTAGTTGCATTGCTTGCAGTGGCGTTTGCTTTGGAAGTTTCATTGCTGGTGCTATTTGTGGCTGTAGTTGCATTGCTGGCTGTGGCATTCTCTTTGAATGTCTCGTTGCTGGTGCTACTATTTGTGGCTGTAGTTGCATTGGTAGTTGCATTGCTGGCTGTGGCATTCTCTTTGAATGTCTCGTTGCTGGTGCTACTATTTGTGGCTGTAGTTGCATTGCTGGCTGTGGCATTCTCTTTGAATGTCTCGTTGCTGGTGCTACTATTTGTGGCTGTAGTTGCATTGGTAGTTGCATTGCTGGCTGTGGCATTCTCTTTGAATGTCTCGTTGCTGGTGCTACTATTTGTGGCTGTAGTTGCATTGGTAGTTGCATTGCTGGCTGTGGCATTCTCTTTGAATGTCTCGTTGCTGGTGCTACTATTTGTGGCTGTAGTTGCATTGACTTCCGTGGCATTGGCTTTGGAAGTTTCATTGCTGGTGGTATTTGTGGACGCAGTGGCATTACCTGCTGTGGCATTGCTTGCAGTGGCATTGCTTGCTGTGCTGTTCTCTTTGGATGTCTCATTGCTAGTGCTAGGTGTTCTTGTCGTTGTCGCTTCTGCTTTTGGCACGGCCTCTGCCTCACTGGTCGGAGTTGCAGCACCTCCAGCTGCGTTACTCTCATCACCAAAACTGTGGCGGAAGGACCAGCTAAACGCGGGCGTCGTGCTAGGGCTAGGGGCCGGCGCGGCCGTAGTGGCCGGCGCCGTAGTGGCCGGCGCCGTAGTGGCCGGAGCGGCCGTGGTGACCGGAACCGCCGCAGCCGTAGTGGCCAGCGGGGCAGCCGTGGTTTTGGGTGCGGTGGTGGCAATGGATGCTGTCAAGGTGGTCGTGGTGGTCGTGGTCGTGGTCGTGGTGGCCTTCTCTCAGAAATGGTGGGTTTTCTCCCAGAAATCCCCAACAAAAGGTGATATTTCTGGAGGAAATATTTCAGGAGCCTCATCATTGAATGGAAGAATTGTCAACTGGTTCAATGGGAGAATCACTGAACAGCTTGGATTATATCGGATCTACTTGGATGGTGAGAAAACCTGGGTTTCCTTTATGGTAATCCCTCCCCCCTAATATTCAACACCCCCTCAACGAAACCATGGTTTAGTTGGGAATTTCCACATAATTGGGACCACTTTAATATCGGGGTGTTTAGATTAGGGGAATGGGACTAGTTCTCCCAATATCGGAAATCAAGCCGATGATCCTGAAGCTTCACTTCGATGGGATTGCCGTGCCCCGTCCAAACATCGGTGAAATTGGATCCACTGCAGATATTGAATCTTCTGAAATGGTAACAGTAACATTGGCAATCAAACATGGCACACTGGATTTTTGGGGGGGTCGGGGATTTCCCAGCCATGTTTGATGACCCACGGGTATGGCCCCCAGCGACCCAATCCAGCTGCCACGGCCTTGGTCGCGGTTTTGTCCTCGCTCAATGGACGATTCTAAAGGGTGAAGAATAGTCCTAGGATTTTTTTGGGGGGGATACTGTAAGGTTTGTTTTTTTTTGATTTATTTCCAGACGCCTTGCATTTGCAACAGTTTCGAACTATAATTTCTCATTTTGCATCGTATTTGATACATTTTTGGCATGTTCACCTTCCATTTTGCACGGTATTTGCTATAGTTGTGGCACTTTAACCTCTCATTTTGTTGGTACTTCAAACGTTCATGTTGGTTTTTTAGGGTGTTTAGGGTTTCTTTGGGGGTTCACTTAGGAATTCATTTAGGGTTTCTTTGGGGGTTCATTTGGCGTTTCATTTATACGGGGTATCTTTAGGGCTTCATTTAGGGTGTCGTTAGGGTGTCATTTAGGGTTTTTTGTTTGGGGTGTCATTTAGCGTTTCTTTGGGGTGTCATTTAGGGTTTCATTTAGCGTTTCATTGCGGATACAAACAGGAGAGAATAGAGCTAAAGAAAAAGAAACGCAAAGAGACAGTAAAGAAAGGAGGCAGACAAGCAGAGGAGCAGGAAGAAGTCTAAGTAGAGCAGCAAAAATGCATGACTGCAGAAAAAGAAAAAGTAGAAGCAGAAAGGCACAGAAGCAAAAAAAGCAGAGAAGCAAGAAAAGTAAAAAAGCGGAAAAGCAGAGAAGCAGAAAAGAGAGAAGCAAGAAAAGCAGAGAAGCAGAAAAGCAAAGAAGCAGGAAACGCAAAAAACGGAAAAGCAGGAAAAGCGAAAAAGCAGAAAAGCAGAAAAGCAGGGATCAACAACAAAAAACTAAACCTTATCAAGAAAAAACCTTAAATAAATAGCAATTCTTAAATATTGGAGATATCATCTGCTATGGGCACAAGACGCAACATGCAGGGAAATCCCTAAGAAATGGAAGTCCTTTCAGGGGAAAATCATCTATGAATGGTGGATTTTCCATCAAGCCATGTTTTGGGTAATGGACCGTCCGAAAAATTGCGGTGTGGCCTGATCTTCTATGCTTGGTTCGCTGTGACTGACAGCGGTCAGTGACGTGTCGTTGCGGCTTGCAAGAGATTGAGCTTTACAGTACCAACAGGGCTTCTGTCTAGTCCTTTCCTTCCGCGCCGTGACATTTTTCTCAACGAAACCCTGGAGGTTGGAACACCTTGAGGCTTTCCATGAAGTCGTTGAATGACAATTGGGAGCCATGTGTCGTGATCCACATGGAGTGGATGGGTCAACAGTGAAGGCCCTGCTTCTCAGTCTTTACCACTCCTCATGGTAGTGCAATTGGAGCCTCCAAATGCCGATGTGGCCAATGGTCAAAGCAGATGTTGATATTCAATCAGTCGACAACATGGACAACATGTGTGTGTGTGTGTCTGAAAATTGGGTACATTCATCATCTGGTTGGTGGTTTCAACCCCTCTGAAAAATATGAAAGTCAGTTGAGATGATTATTCCCAATATATGGAAAAATAATCCAAATGTTCGAAACCACCAATCAGATCATCATTTGCACCTTAAAAAATCGTAAAAATCTGTAGATGTGAGGGGATACCCCATTTTCGGACAACCCCACCGACGACTAAGTGCCGCAGTCAGCCGCAGTCATGCCATTCGCGCCAATTCTGCTGCCGGCATCATTCGCATCGTCAGCCGGAGATTGTGGATCAACATGCAGAAGGTTGTCAAATCAAGGGAAGACAAGATGGCTGAGTAATTCATCTGGATGTGGGTCAAAATGGAAGACCTAGGGGACCGCCGATGTTAGTCTAGTTTAGTATTAACCATCCAATTATTGGGGTACCTAATTTTGACCCATACCCATCTGGATCATGGCATGTGTAAATACGGATTTGTCTGAAAATGGGGGGCCTTTCTCGGCATACCCTGGCCAATTTGATATGGGAAATCGTGATGAAGCGCTAGATGGAATGGCCTATGTTCAGACTCAGTGGAACTTCAGAGGTCAAGCAGAGGTGTTTTCATCTGGGGAAGCGTCAATTAAATATAATTAAATACCATCTGGCTTGGATCAGGCTTACTCCAGATCATACCCACCATGATTATAATAATCCATTATAGCCATATTATACCAGCATAATCCAAAAAAAAACATCATGTGATCCATGGTTATATCAGCATATCAGCAACCCATCATGCTATTTCGTCATAATCCCCCTGGGCAAATCCGCAACCCATTCCCGTGTCCTCGGAGACATTTTCGGTCGTGGTACTGGTGGTCGTGGTGTTCATGTTCTGGGCAATCCACGGGATCCATTGGGCTGTCCGGGATTTCTGGGCTTTTGTGGTTAATGATATTGGTTAAATAATGGTTATGATGGTTATATAGTGGTTGATAATATTGGCTCAACTGATAATAGTGGTTATATAATGGTTGATAATATTGGTTATCTGAAGCTCAACTGCTTTTGTGTCCCGTGATCTCAACGTTGGCTCAACTGCAGCAGATTTTTGGCTGGAATGGCTGGAGCGAATCTTTGGAAATCTGATAATTGGCTCCGGTGCCGAAAACACTCCTCAGCGGCTGCCCTTCCTATTAAAAAAAGGACTCAACCAACACCAAACAAAAATCTTGGAAATCTGAGGGGAGTTCGGATTTTTCCAAAAAATGATTTGTCTTATCATGGCTTACCCCAAATCCACAACTCTTGTTTCAATCCGCAATCTCTTGGCACCTCCAGTGGTTAAGTCTCTATTTCCTGGTCTCAAAACCTCTTAGTTCTCCATCTTCTCATGGCTTAAGTCTTACTTCTTGATGCTCAAATCAAATTGATGGTAAACCCAGGGAGAACCCCCCCAATATTCACAGTAACCAAGCATTCACCAGTGATGCACCCGTCCCTTTAGCTCCATTTATGGCCAGAAAAAGCTGTGAAAACCTATGAGAACACCTATCAAATCCCACAAAAAGACGATGAACACCAATGAAATCCTATGAAAAACTATGAACACCTATTGAAAACATAGTTTTATAGTATAAACACCATAAAACACCTATTTCATATGAGAAAACCTGTGAAAACACCATAAAACACCTATGTTCATCCCATGACCAACGATGAAATCCCACGATTTCCGACCTCCAGTCTCTTGGTCACGTTCTCCGCCACTGCCTGTGAGACGTTGTAGGCGATTTCACCCTTGGCGACAGTCAGATAGAAGGGCTGGGAGGATCACTCTTATTCAGTGGTGAATAGTGGTTAATACCCATTTTTACCAGCTAGATATGAGATCATTTCACGAATCGCAGACTTACGAACTCGTTTTTTTTTGTGGTTTCAGTGGAGGTAAAAAATGGCGGTTTCAATAGAGGATCAACCTCAACCGCAAGCCCCAAAGATCAAAGAGATTGCACTGATGGGGATGATCAACCCGAAGATCTGGTTCAGAGGAAGTTGCAAAATCCTACTAGAATAGTGGTAAGTGTCATATACCCTTTGGTTATTTGATGTAGTGAAGTGGAAAATCACCACTGTTACAGTAATAATGTTAATATCAAAATCATCATTCATAAATCATCCACAAATGTGCTATTTTCCATAGCAAACTGTGAAATACCCAGTGAGGTGACCTGTTCTATCTTTCTAGTGGTTATGTGTCCCTCGTCCTTGGAGATATACCTCCAAGAATCGTCATGGTAGGCTTTGCCGGAAAGGAGATTCATCAAGAAAGGATGCACACAAACCCTCTGGGTCGTGGGAAAATCCATGTTCCGCCGTCAAAAGATGGGATGAATGGGCGGTAATTCGCAAGGCAACAACTACTTTCGCTCCATGGGTATTTCGAAAAATTAGGCGATAGATATAACATATGTATATACATAATAATAATATTTCTGTAACCTCAGCAGGACCATGAGTTGCTGCTTTTTGGGATGTCCTCCTGTTTAAAACTCAATCCAGGTCAAAATTTGGAAGAACACATGCCCAGAATCTACAACTACTGGTTACTTAACACAGCTAGAAACGGCCATTTGGGGCTGATTCTTTCCGAATCTTCACCACCATTCCAGTGACGTCGCGATAGGTCATAACTACCATTTGTGTTGGTAAACGAGAAGTTGGATCATTTCTGAGATATATCAATATATATATATGTATATATCATACTATCTCCATGATATGTACATGTGTATATATATATATATTACTTATAATATTATACTATTATATAGAGATCATGATATATCATGACATCTCCAACATCAACGTTTCTGGCTGGGCAGCAGATTCGTTGCTGGCCACTTCGTGGGCCACGTTCTGCGCAATGTCCTGCATTTTTCTTCGAAAAAGGGAGGGGGGTCATAGGCAAGAATCCCCTGAGAATGAAGGTTTCAATGGGGATATTATGGGGCCATACTGGGATTGAATCAAGAAAATTGAGGTCTTGCCAATCAACACAGAAACTCAACCAGCAATTATGGATACCCTCTGGCAATTTACTAGTTTGCGACATAGAAAATTGCCCATTTATAGTTGATTTACCCACTAAAAATTGTGATTTTCCACAGCTATGTTAGTTTACCAAAGGGTAAATGGTGGAGTTTCCTAGTAATTCTATCATGTGGATAAAGCAACAGGATGCACCATTGTCCATTTCATCATTTCCATGGGAGGTATAAACCATGAGAATATTGATGGTTTATTATTGCGTTACTACTGTGGATGGAAGAAATCCTGCACCAGTTGATAGCTGATTTATCCCATTATTCATAGGCTTTTAACCATCCAAGATGGTGCAGGATTTCTTCCACCCACCGTAGCATTAAATTCATCCCCTGCTTGTTACCATGGTAAACCGCTTCGGCTGGTTAATATCCATGGTTTTCCTATCGGAGGAATGGGATCAAATGATGGAAGATGACATGAAAAAAAGTGTTCAAAAGTCCAAAAAGTGTCGTTCTTTTATTCGAAGTTAGTAGGATTCGGACTGTCATAATCATCATAATCCCCCAATATACTGGGTAGTATATGTCATAATCCCCAATATATTCAGTAGATCTCGGTAGTATAAACCCCTGTCATCTGTCAATGAGGGTTTTGGACGCTGCTCACATGGACGTGTCACAAAAAATAGCACGCAATACTCCGATACTCCGTTTCAGGACAAGCATTGCATGGTGATTGGCTGCAAACCAAACACCAACAACCATCAAAAAGCACGCGCCCAATTTGCAGTATGAGCAAGACTGATAAGCCCGAGCGAAAGTCAACTCTGTCTATCACAGCAATCTCGGACACCCAACCAAGATTTACCTGGTCATGGGAATCAGGTCTTCCTCTGTTGTGCTTCGACTGGCAAATTGGAGGATCATCCGAATCGTGCTTGGACCAAGCTATTAACCATATCGTAATAAGATGTTATGAGTAATATATATATATATATTGTTATATATATATATACTGTATGTGTATATATATATATTGTTATATATATATACTGTATGTATATATATATATATATATTGTTATATGTTTATATATATATAGGTATATAACATGTAACGACAAGTGGGTTTAGTATCTGCGAATTCTCGGAGAATCCCACAGCGACTCAGTGGACTCAGTGGCAAAGCCCAGGCCGTCCTTGGCTGCTTTGAGGGCCGTTTTCTCGGCCACCTGCAGGATGATCTCCCAAGTTGGAGCTTGGAATCCCGTAGTCCCATAGAATGGATGGGGGGCCTGATGTTTCTTGGTTTATATACCATTAAAAAAAAAAAAAAAACATTACCCTCTGGTAAACTAACATAACTATGGAAAATCACCATTTTTAATGGGAAAATCCACTATAAATGGCCATGTTCAATAGCTATGTTAAATTACCAGAGGGTATATACCATTTTAAAAAAAACATGAACTAGTTCGTTATATCTACCATAAACCATAGAATTCAAGCACTTTTTGTTCGGCAACTGAACGCGAGCTCGAACGGGGGCCCCATCCTGTAGTTGTTTAAGAAAAAAAACAGCAACGCAGCAACCCCAAGTTTGGAGACACAATGACTTGATGTAACGAATGCTAATATATATATATATATACTTCGATGATGGTGTTTTGCAATATGATAGCCACTCCAACGAAGAGCCTGTTGATATTGATTCAATACACCCAGCAGAAAAGTGGGACCAGGGTTTCGGGTTGAGGGTGATTTGTGGAGATTGGTGGAGTGCATTGGAAAATTTCATGGAAATCATAGGTCAAAAATCAACCCTCCCGGGAAATCTGCTAAATATCAAAAATTATGAATATTCTGTATACTTTGGGATGATGATAGATCATGAGTCGCGCTCCACTTCCAATTGACTAAGAAACTGCTTGTCACCTTGTGTGCACTGGGTTTTCTGCAACAAAGTGATATGATCTTGATCATGAACTGGCACAAAACAAAGATATTATATGGGTGTGTCTGAAAATAGGGCACCCCTCCATGGGTTAATCATCATGTTCCATATTCAGATTGTAATTTAGGGGTATGGATGTTCAGATAAACCCATATGTACCATGATCAAAAAAAACACTGTGGTATATGTGGTATGGTCATCCATCCCATAGAAATCCTTATGATGGATCTGACGGATCTATAAATCCCTCAGAATTGGTGACCCCCCCAAAAAAAGCGAAAGTCATTCTTTTGACCATGGCACCATGGCACCATGGCACATATATATATATATATATATACATATATATATATATAGCTTGCTATGGAGATGCGAATAGCTAAGGTAGCTCACTTTTTGGGGTCACAAGCCAGTCATGTTCCCTGGGAAGCCAAATGTTTGGCGAAAACCTGAGCCCCATAAAGGAAAAATGTACTCAATTTCCTTCCCACTTTCAGTGTCAGGGTCAAAATTGAATGAACACGAACACGCAAAAACTGTTCGTGTTTAGCATCAAAGCATCAAATCCGGAGGGTTTATGGGACCCTACTCGTAGCTAATCCAATAATGGTCACGTCAAAGTTTAGCCAACATTATGCATTGTATATTGTATTCCCTATCATTGTTGGTTAGAAATATCCCCTTGAAATTCCCCATTTATGTATCATACCCTAAATGAATAAATTCACATAGATTAAGTGTTGAACTATGTCTCATCTTTTGGGCAAAGTCATATGGCTGTGGGTCAAAAAAACTGGTACCCTGCATTTCACCATAGTTGTAGGGGGACCCATAACGAAGTTTACGGAGGTTAAAACCCCATAGGTATACTCATTGACAACCATTAATAACCATTAATAACCATTAATAACCATTAATAACCATTAATAACCATTAAAGATAATCATTCATAACCATGAATTGTCATCAATAACCATTAATAACCATGAATAATCCAGGTTAAGAATCATTAATGTCACCATTAGTAACCCATAGTTATACCATGATTTTTCACCCCTGGCCCCTGGCACCTCCTTCGCGATCTTCTCCGCGGCCTCAGAGACATGTCTTGTCATATCCGGCGGCACGCCGTAAACCTTGGGCGAGGGAAAACTTGGGGTGACATGAATGGTAGAACTATGGGTTACTAATCGTGACATTCATGATTGTTAACCTGGATTATCAATGGTTACTAATGGTTAATGATGGTTGTTAATGATTGATGGTCATTAATGGTCATCAATGGTCATCAATGGTTATTACTAAAAAAAAACATGTGAACTAACCCCATGAGTTGGGATATGTTATGGGGGCCAAAAAAATATTATTACACCGGGGTAAAAGTAAGTGGCGCAGAAAACACTTTTGAGGGCCACTTAATAGATGGCGCGGACACCGGTATTTGGAACAGACGAAATCTGAGAAAATAACCGAATCTGCCCCAGTGAAAGTAGATGGCGCAACCCTCTGGTGTTGCGCCATCTACTTATGCCAGATTCCACATAAATGTGCAAATGATGTGGCTGAAATTGGATGAAATTTGTGGAGTAGAGACTCTGCGCCATGTTTTCCTTCCTTTTCCTCCGCCATAAATATATATATATATCCACTTATAGATGGAACTGCACTTCCAGAATTTGCGCCCATGAAAATTGGAGATGAATTATGTACCCTCCTGTAAACATACAAAAAGCTCTGGAATTGGAATGTTTTCCGAAGGGCAAAGCATGGGTTCTCCACATCTATGTTAGCTTACCTTAGGGTATGTATATATATATACACGCATGGAATACAACAACTACAGAATATGGGGTTATCTCGGGTTTATTTGAGAGAAAACGCGGCGTTAAAACCCGGGTGGAGTTTAGGTTACAGCCCCATGTCTTTCTGAACAAGGAACCCCAAAACGGGGTCTGGACCATCATGTTCCTAGTGGATCTAGCCATCTTGGGTTCCATGTTAAAATTAGGGTGCAATTACCTATTTTTTGACAAAGCCAACCATCGGTAAAGGGATAAATTTGGGAGAAAAAAAGCTCAGTTCACTCTGATACAGCAAAACTGGCACCTGGATTTTCACAACAAAAATTCAACGGGCAGTTATGTGTGTATATATATATTATAGAATTATATAGATATGTCATATTGTATATAACAATGTACGTCAACCCCCTTAAAACGAGTATCATAGGATATCATTGGCACAGATCCATCCCCAAATAGAGCTCGTTGGAGCTCAAAAAGAAGCGTTGCCTGCGTCCTAAGATCTTAGGACCTCGGTTCAGACAAACCCATATGTGCATATATATAATATTATAAATATAGTTGTATATATATATAATTGTATATATAATATTATATATATATTGTCTATATTCATTTATTATAGACATGTATAAACCACCGAACTGTAGCTCGTCGCCACGATGCAGGCCCAAGCTACAAAAATGCTGGAGGTGGTGGTCGTTGTGCTCGAGCTGATGGGAAGTGTGGAGCTGATAGGGCCTTGCTGCCATGGCTGCCATGGCTGCCATGGCTGATGGAGGGGATGACTGGGGATGGTATTTATGATGCTAAACTTTTAAAACCATGGCAAGTTGTTCTAAACCCAAAGTTTGGAGAGTCCAGAGGATAGAAATGAAATATATGTTTTTAAGAATAAATTTAAGGCTCCCAACTTTGGTGAAGATTGACACTGACAACTATGGGCAGTCCTCATGTGACTAGCACAAGTTTGAAAAGTTTATAGTAAGTTGTTCCCTGTTCTGTTCCCACTGTGATGTCCTTCCTTCTTAAACAACTTCAAGATGGCCAAAAATAAGAACTCCCTGGTTGCACATAGAAGCCTTGCATGACAGACCACCCAACTGATTTGCATCGGAGTGAGTTACATTTCCTCTCCAAGATACACTGGTAGCAGTCTCAACCCAAAAAAATAGAGTGGCATTTTCCATGTGCACAGAAGTGGTTCACAAAAAAATCGATCCAAAGGATTAAAAAAAAAGACAGAGAAATTTACCCTCTGGTAATTTAACATAGCTATTGAAAATGGCCATAGAAATAGTGAGTTTTCCCATTGAAAATGGTGGATCTTTCCATAGCTACGTAAACGTTTACCAGAGGGTACAGGTCTGTTGATTTCCAGTCCAAAACCATCGCAACTTCCAGCCACCTGGAGTGAGGTTGGTCAAGAGTGGCACCACCGAGGGGTCTTCCTTCACCTACGCTGTGGTTATATAATGTGGGCTGCTCTGGCTGCGAAAAATTCATACCGCAACTATGGTTGGAATCCCATAAAAATGTGGTGCGACTACAGTGACTACCGCATTGATTTTGAGTTATTTGATGTTATTTGGGGGGGGGTCCTAGGGTTCCTAAGGTTCCTAAGATCCAAAAAAATGTATAAATGGATGGAAATAATTTAGATTAATATAGTTATTATATGTTATTATCCTAGATATAATACAATTTTAGTGATTAAACCTAAATATACAATGGAAAGTCCATGGATTTTTTCAATGGAGAACTGGAGGTTTCCCCGCCCCAGTTCTAAGCGGTTTCGAATCTCAGCAAGCGTTCCGTTGCACTGGACTGCCGAACAAAGAAGTGGCTGAATGAACTCTGAAAGCTATGGTTTATGGATGTTTATGGATGTTTATGGATGTTTATGGTACATATAACGAAGTTCATGGGGGTTTTGTTATGGTTTATACAAACATAACTGGGGCGGCCTATCCTGTAGGTAAAGCATGAAAAACGTTTATCCTTTGTTTATAAAAGGGCCATGGCTTCCACAGCTATGTCAACTAAAAGCGGAGGCGTTTTTTTAATCATGGAGATGTCATGTGAAAAATGTTTATTCTGAATCATGGGATGTTATGGATTTTGTAACATATCTTGATAAAATAGATGTACTCTTTGATATTAAGATAAATGCTAGATGTGATGGTGGCGACTATGTGATTTATTTAGAATTAACATTAACTTGATGTGATCATTGATGTCGCTAGCCTAATGCGAAATGTGATTCATCCAATGACCCCATCATGAAAAGTGACTGACCGCGACATGTTCGGTCACCAGTTACAAGGTGAGCCCCAGTGAAATGTGTGTTGCTGAATATAAATCCCAATAAGTATGAATATAATATACATATATATATATATACGTACATATATTCCCCACAAACCTTAAAGTATCTATCTATCTATCTATCCATCCATCCATCCATCTATCTATCTATCCCGCATAAACCATAAAGTATTTATATATATATGTCATTATATGATATTATATGTATATTCCCATAAAACATAGAATCCATAGAATTCACCAAGTTAAGTTATGCGTGTCAACTTAGTGATTTCGTGTGGAGGCCTCAGTGAACGTCATTCCTATAGGATGGGGCCCTCGTTCGAGCTCGCGTTCAGTACTAAAAAAAGTGGCTGGAATCTATGGATTATGGTACATATATGTACATATAACGAACTAGTTAATGGGGTTTATAAACTAACAAACATAACTGGGGGTTCCCATCCTGTAGGTTATGTCGGTTATGTCTCCATTGTTGGCGGTAGAATACCCTTTTCCGTTTGCGATCATCACCAATTCTAACAGTGCCATGTGTTTAGCAGGTATAACCATAAGCCAGCCATGATCTCTGGGTTGTTATCTTAGTTGAATCTTAATACCCCCAGCCATAAACTCTGTTTCCAATCATCATGATCAATTTTGGATGCAAATTCAGCAGGGCGATTGTGTTAATCCCATCGTCCCATCATCGCCCCGTGTTCCAAAATGCAGAGATCCAATATACGAAACTAAGGTTCCTTAAGCTGGTGGTACTTCATGTTACCATCTGGTTATGACTAACAGAAATAGCCATGGAAAGATCCACCATTTTTAAGTTCGGTAAACCATCAATAAATAGGCCATCTATACCATGGCTATGTTAGTCATAACCAGATGGTAGATTCATCCATTTTTAGGATTTGTCTGAAAATAGCTCCAAAACTCCCATGAAATCTGGATGACAATAAGGCCAGCTATGGGGATGATTTCCTGAATCCACGACGAGAGGAAATCAAGCAAATTCATGTGTTTGGTGATATTCTCACATGATATTCACATGATATTCACATGATATTCACATGATATTATTGCCCATTCATCATCATTCATCCCTATTGATATTTATATTATATATATATTGCGAATCGGTGATTGTCTGTCCGATTATGTCCTGATTGTCAATGTCAAAGTAGATATTCCAGTGATGACGTTACAAGGGCGTCAGCTTCCGCATTGCAATTGTTTTCTCTGACGCTGCAGTGGGTCTTGAGCCAAAGAGGTCGGTTTCATGTACCCCTTCGGCTTTGGATCTTAGAGTGCCTAATAGTGATAATGTACACTGACCCGTAGCCTACACTCTATTCGCACCCCCCACGCACAGCCAACTTTGTTGGCTGCGCGCAAAGGAGTGTCCTTTAAACTGATCCACTATACTCGCAGCTGTTCGTTTGTTGAATTATGGAGAGCTAAAGTCCGTTCAGAACTTCATATCTACACGGCGGCTTGCTACAATCTCTACCAAAAGATAAAGGTTCTGTTCACGTGCATGTAGACACGACGTAGTCGGTGTCTAGCATTGAGGTTCATCCAATGTGGCGTAGCCAGCATGGAGTCTCACTCAAGCATGTGAATCAACGAAATAAAACACAAAGTTGACTATGGAACTAGAAGTTTACCCTTCCCATTCCTTCGTCGATTGAGATGTAGACCGCTGTAGAAACTCAGCGTTTCATGCAATGATGTTCAAAAAAAAATGTGTGGTTCTAAATTAGCCGGCTCAGAGTCCTCTCAGAAATCATTCAAAAAATGAAGTAGAGGTAAATCTCGAGCAATGATTGCATCCTCGCATCGCCAGGTTCAATCAGGACCTATGCAGAGGTCAGATCGCTTAATCATCTATATCCCCATCCATAGTATCCCTGTTGGTTCCAGTCTCCGCCACGGTGTGAATAAGATCTTCCACCTTTTCCTTGGTCCTTTCCACCCTTCTTTGGCGGGGTCACTGGAGCTTGTTTTGGCTGAGGAGCGGTTTCAACTGTTCTCCATGTCGCTGACGATGATGCTTTCGCTTTCGACACTCTTCCCAGTGCTGGTGCAGCTTTCGGGGCTGCTTTCGATTTGCCAGCGGCTGGATTGGCGCGTTCACGATCAGCAGGAGTCGGGGTATCAGCAATCGCAAGTATGTGAGCTTCAGACAAGTGGATGCCCCACCTTGGTCGTTGATCTTCCCGTTGCTTGATGTGATTGTAGTCATCGATCGCATCATATAGCTTTTGGAGTAGAGGTCGCGGCAATTGTCGGCCATTCTGAAGGATCAGGTGTAAAAGTGATATTCTTCGAAGTGGTGGACGAAGAGCACACACAATGTCAACTGGATTCAGTGTGATTGTGTCTTGAAAGTCAACGTTCCTGAAGAAATAAACAGCATTTACCCTATATGCACCTGCAATGATTCTTCTGACCATGACGTCTTGTCGGTCAAGGGCGTCGCGGGCCGCTGTGGTCTTTCTCATCTCATCCATTGTGGTGTCACGTTTCGACAGCTTCTCCATCTCCTCATCAAAGAAGATGTTTTGCAAGTCATCATACGTGTAGCCACATTCAAGGGTATATATGAGAAGTCTTTTGAGTACCACTGCCCCATAGTATGCATTGACGAATCCCTCTTCTCCGATGTCGTCCTTTTGATTTGGTCGGCCGATCTCTTTGTAGAGCTCTTTCATCTGTTGTGCAGTTGGTTCAATGAGTTCACCATTTTCATCCTCGCCCAGGTAAGGTGTCCTTGAGTCCAGGTCCATCCTGAATTTCTGGTTCTGTTGAAAATGTTTCCATGCCGTCTCGATGTCTCCACAGAAGTTCCGTTGGAATAGTCTGTAGATCCTGACGATATGTAATCCAATCTGCAACAGGAGGATCTTGATGAATTCTGGCTGAGCATCTCCAATTGTGCAAGGTTCGATCGGCAGGACCTTTGATCCAAACTCAATCCGTTGCATCCACTTGGGGTACTCAATCACTGCATCACGAGCTTCTCCAGCCTCGTACTCTTCAATGTTGATTTCATCGACCGCTATCTCTTCATCATCGTTCTCATCGGTCGGTCTTCCTTCTTGATTGAGAAATTTGTCGACCTCATCTTGTTCTCTGAAGTCTCTTTTCTCATCATTGATGTCGCCCTTCTTCGAGGCTTGATCATCATCTCCTTCTTCTGGTTGAATTTCTTGCTCTGGACTCTTCATGGTGACATCATCATCATCTGGCATCACCTCGTCGTCATCATCATCACCTGTCAAACCGATCTTCACCTCTTCCCATGCTTTCTTGACATGGTCTTTGAGATCTTCTTCTCGATGATGCGATTCGGCACTTGGTACTGTAGCCATGGTGATCTTGATTCGTTTCCTCCATCCATGACTCACCAAAAATCCTTTGCACATCACACAAATCGATAATGGCGCAGGGGTCTCCATCAGACATGCGGGGCATAGTCGATGGTCCTCTTTGCTAGGGTGATGAGTGACTGCCAATAATGAAATTGCATCATTCCAATCCGGATGTCCAGGGAACAATCTATGAGTATGGCTGAAGTGACCGGTCCTGATATCGACAAGTTTTCGAAGTTCGTCTAGATCGGGTGATGATTCTTCAGGCACAATGTTTCCAATGAGCTTGTCAAATCGTTCAATGGTGGCCACCCTCTTTGCACCTTGCACAGAAAGAACAAGTTGATCTCTTCCCTTCGTGATCATGAGACGGTAGTAGTCCTTTTCTCTCCAGTCGTAATACCAAACTGCATCGAATGATTCGAATGGAATTGTTTCTTGGACCAAAATGTGTCCGTCTGCTGATAATCGAGGGGAGAACTTGGCGATGGAATCATACGTGATGTAGATGTAGACAAGATCAGTTTGATCAATCTTCCTGAATCTCAGCACCATTTGACTTCTCACATCCCACGGCGCGAATGGCACGAAGAACGTATTGATGCGGTCGCCTCCTCCTCCCGGACGTAGTCCTTCTCTGAAGATTTGAGCGATGTTGTCAAATGTGGTGCAATGAAATCCTCCTCCAAGAGTGTATCCTACTCCAGGGTTCATCTGATATGAAGTCTTCTTGTCTTCAATGTGCACACCGCCTTGAACTCTTGAATGCGCCATAGGGGCACGGATTGCCACCGGCCAAAGCCAAATCTCTCGATCTGCTGTGCCGATCTCCAACCTCAGTGTTTGTCGATCAAGTCTAGAGGTCAATCCATCATTGAAGTTGTTCATGATGTGTTCCAACTCACCTTTCGTGACCTTGAGTCCTAGCACTTGTGCTCGGATTCTCTTCGTTTGCTTGTACTCAGTGAAGATCACTCTCTGGAAGTTGTTCCATCTCTCAACAAGTATCGGGTAGTTGACGTAGGCCGTTCCAGCCAAAGTATGTTGGTCTTTCCAAATGGCATCGTACTTCAAGATCGACTCAACATTGACCCAACCTGCCTCGTCGCATGGTAGTCCACGGTGATTTCGACTGTCTCTGACGCAACCCACGGAGTGGCGTAGCGCTGCATTGAATCTTTTTGACAATTCGACTATCCATGGCGGATTTTCCCACTTGTTGCCCATCCACTCATTCTCGCCATATCGATGCACTTTACACCAGCCCATTCCAAGATATTCTTCTCCGTTGATGCGGGCAAGTTGAAGTTTACCGATGTTGTGGCCATGTGTGAATGGTTGGATGTACTTGAAATTCCAGTTGTTTCCATGTTGTTTTCTTTCTTCAGTAAGCCATTTTACATAAGCATCATGATCAAGGGGGTTCCAAGCGTTCAGCTCTTCAATGGTCGGCAAAACAGGCGGGGATTCCTCAGCCGCACGCTCAATCAGCAAGTCAAGCTCATGACGATTCTTCACACCTCGGCTAATTGGGTTGACTTCGACACCATTCACTAAGTATTGTCCTCCTTCTTCACGATCACCAATGTCGTACATAAAGGCTGACTGGCTGTAGAAGCACTTGGTCACTTCCTCTTTCTCAGTGAATCTGGTTCTTCCCCAACGCTTTCCTCGTGGCATGACGTTCTTTGGGAGCTTGTCTTTTCTGCCTCTGGTTGCAGCTTTGGATCTTTCGGATGATGATGGGGATTTGGACTTCTGATCCATGATCAACCTCATGCGCCATATGGTGTCCTTCATGTTCTCATCATCTGGTGTAGTACATTCGTCAATGCCATGTCTTCCACCACAAATGAAACAATATTGAACATCCAATGCATCTGAAATCAGCTTCTCAAAACGATCACGGATGTCACGCACCTCGGTCCGGCGCTTCTTCGCTTCTGAAGGTTGTCCCCCCATGCCATCTTCCTCCTCCTCAATCTCGATGTCACCAGCTCCGGCATCGGTTTCTCCTGAAGTTTGTTCTGCTCGAGGGCCCCGCGCCGTAGGCGTCGTGGTCTCCTCATCAGGTTCATCAACTTCATCCACCTCTTCATCGCTTGATGAGATCTCAATCATTTCAGGGTGGTCATCGTAGTTGGCTTCCGGGAGCACCGGCATTCTGGTGATCTTCTTCTGCATGAGTAGGTCAAAAATTCCTGCTTCTTTCAAGATTGTAATCACCATGTCATTCTCGACCGGCGGGATGTATGCTTTCCTGGATCGGTTTCGCTTTGTGTTGATGGTGTCAGTAGGTCGACATGAACTGCTGAATAGCCAAAACGACTCTTCCAGTCCTGCAAGGCAACTGTCAAGGTTTGCCCCCCATCCAGCGAACATAGTAGGGAATTGAATACCCAGATCAAGCATTCCAAGCCAGAATTCGAAAATGTCGCCGACATACTCAGCTGTTGCTGTTGGATTGATCATTGATTCGATCTCTTCCTTGGTCAGCACGGTCTTCATGTAGTCATGATAAGCGACGTTTCCGCCATCCCAAAGCAGTCTGTAAAACCATCGCATTCGGTGCATTCCGCCTCCGCAATCCTCTGTTCGAGTTTCACGTTGTACAGTGAACTGGGGTAACAGGTCTCGTCTGCATTTCCCTTTCACCATGTATGCAGGCATTCGGATGGCACCTCGATGTGATACCTGCTTGAGCACATCGCTTGTAGTCCTGTATCCTGAAAGCATTGCAAGTGTCGCAGTGACCAGGAATCCACGGAGGTCCTTCTCGGCTTCCATCTCTCTCCAGTCAACGCACTCATTGTAGATGTTGAGCAATCTTGCAGCTACTCTTGCATCCTGTGAAAATTCATCCATCCCAATGTCATCAGTACCGTAGATCGCCGCTCTTGTCCAGTTGCTTGCGCAATTCAGGCATCTTGTGCGGTTCTCAGTGCAGGTATTCAATCTCGAATCATTCTTGTGAAATCCTTTGCACACATCGCACATCAATTCGGAATCTTCGGTTACTTCGACCCAATGCTCATCCACATCTGTCAGGGGCTCCGGGGTGAATACTCCTCGTCGGATGTCTGACCATGCTCTCCTCTGGACCGCATCCTTCATGTGTTTCATTCCTCCAATGATGTTTGCTGATCCAGCTTGAGCATCTGTGACTTCTCCAGCACGGATGCTGGGAATGACTCGCGGATGTTCTGTGCATCGTTTGATGGTTTCAATGTCAAATCCGGTGTTCTTCACATGGACACATTCTTCATTCAGGTCATGGACTGTATCATGATCCATTGCACAATGTAAGAAGACTTTCTGTCGCATCAATGACTTTTCGAGCATAGCCCAAATGACTTCCTTGCCTTCACCTTCTTTCCAATAAAAAGGTTCACGTCCACAAGCATATATCTGTTTCCAGAATCTTTCATTGGTGGAGTGAATAATGCCCTTTTCCTTCAAGATTCTTGCAAGCTCCTCGGCCATGGATACAATTGAAGATTGTGACCCAAGAAACCGGGCATCTCTCAGAATGTTGACGAAAATTGGAAGATGAGCTGCTTGGCTGATCTCAGTGATGATCTCCGCCAATTTGGTGACGAAGTCTGCATTTGGCATCAGTATGCGAGTTTGTCCTCTGAAAAGTGCTGCAAAAGAGATCCAAATGTGCACAGTGGCACTTGAAAATGCATTTGCGTTGGATCGTAGGAATGTCAATGCATTCGCTGCCAGTTTCAAGAAGTCCTCGGGTTTCTCCAGAGATTCATATGGAAGTTGGTACACCTTGATGGATGAAAGACCCATGTTGTCAAGTCCAGCCTCGATGTCATTGACGATTCTCGAACTAGATCTCGTTTGGTAAGTCAAATCCGTCAAGATGAGAGCTTTGTTGTTTCTCACTTGTCCTCCCAATTCATCCCATTTGTCTAACCAAGGATCCCCGATGATGAACTGTCCAATCTTGTTTCCCAATTTCTTGAGCTTGGCTCGAATCTCGCCCTCCACGGTCTCTTCAATGCCCAATGTCAACATGGCTAGGACCTCCGTCACTGGATATCCCTTGCACCTGACAAACTCTGTGGTCGTGATGATGTAGTGGTAGAGCTTAAGCCATTCGTAGTCATTCTCATTAATCATGTGGGAATCAAGTTGACCTTCTGTCAGCATGTTGAATGACAAGGCAGCATGAAATGTCAATCTTCTCAAATACTGTTTCCAGATCAAGTTGGATCCATACTTGTGAGTGGTGTGAGGGCCCTCTACGATTGAAAGTACAAAATCCTTGCCAGAGCGTAGGAATGCAATTCGCTGTTCCTCACGAGCATAGTCCTCGGCAGCATGGAGTCGCACTTCCACGGTTGAAGGTTTCCTTCTCTTCATCCAGTCTTCAGTTGGAATCCAATCTTTATCTCTTTCTGGTTCAGCATGACCTTGAGATGTTGCTCCGGGTCCAGATCGGAAAGCTGCATGGGTCGACGAAGACGAGGCTCCGCCAGTCGATGATCTTGGCATCTTCTTCGGTTGTACGCTTGAACTTGATGATTGTTGTGATGCCTTTGGCTGTGATCCCTCCGTAGGAGCGGATGTACTCTGGGCACTGGGTCCAGTTGATGTGTCATCATTCACCCATGAAGGCTCCTCATTGTTCCAGAAGTCAACTTCGTCGGGTCTTCGTCCATCTTTGAAGTTCAGGGGGATGTCCCAGTCATCGAAATTGTGCATGTTGCCACCTGTTCCAGCTTGAGTATCGGTCAATGATGTTGTAAAATCTTTGAGGGAACTATGGCAAGCATGACGTTTCTCTTTCTCGGTATATCTGGCCCCTTCATCGGCAATTGAGACGTTGTATCCATGCCCAATCAGGATTCCCAAAGGAATGTCAAAGGCCTTGAGGATCGAGAACTGTAGTTCGGACAATTCTGCTACTCTCGCCAAATTTCCATCTCCTCGGGCGCTGGTCTTGTGTCTCTCAAGGGTCGTGCCGAGGGCTAACAAACACAAGAAATGGTTCTGGGCTGCACTCCTCCCTTTCGGCTGATTGGTTTCAAAAGCAATTACATCCCTCATCACATCCTGCAAGATGATCTGATCTGATGGGTTCTGCTCATTGTGATACCTCAGTGCATGTCCTAGGTGCCTCATCTGGACTTCAATCATGTGCTTCATTGCTTTTCGATAGCTGTCATTGTCAGATGGAGACTTCGGATTTACCTTGGTCAACTCGTCCATGACTTTGAAGTACTCGGCTGTCCTTGTCACAGCTAACCATGATGTGGCACTCGGATCTGTGTTGAATGATGGTGTTCCTCGATAGATTTGCTTCATGCTTCGGATCTTCGCCTCAGTTTCGGCTGCAGTGGCTTGATCATCAAAAGGTTCGGGAAAGTGTCCTTTGGTCAATACGATCCAAAGCTCATCGAGTCTGTCATAGATCTCCTTGTCCATGAAGCGTCCCACAGTCGCATCTTCGAATGGGCATCTGCTTGCAAAGACTTTCACGAATCTCGATCCCTTTGATAAAAACTCCCATCCTGAACACCCCTTCTCGATGTCCTGCGCTCTCTGCAACAACTTGTAGGCTACCTCCAGAGCTTGTGCAGTGGCTTCACTGGTGTGTCTGGAGTTTGCAAAGTATGCTGAGTAGACAACTGCAGGCGGCATACCAAACCTAATCCACTGGTTGGCTGTGTCCTCATCTGAGATCAGTCGAAAATTCGAACCTCGGGTGTCTCGGAACGGTGATGGAGTCTTGGCTGCAATGGATCCTTCGGACAATCCCTTCAGCACCCGCAATGCAACGGTGATTCGGCTTCCGGCAAATTGCCCTACTGAGTTCAGATCCTGTGTTTCGGCCATCCCGCTTTGTACAGAATAAAGTCGCACGGACCGTAGGTCTCGTGACAACTGTTCGAGCAACGGAAATAGTTGTACGAACCGTAGGTCTCGTAACAACCAGTCGGAGTCGAATTCAGAAAGCAGTAGACACGAAAATGAAATGTGCCACGATGAAAGAACCGAAGTTGATGTCAATCTCGAAAAGCACCAGTGCAGTAGCGATCGCTCGAACGAATGGTCAATGGCGTCGAGCTCTCGAGTAGCACAAACGGATGTTGCCACCGACTTGATTGGGTGACTGCGGACATTCTCGGAATCACGAGACATTTCAGCTCTCAGTTGTTCATCACATGCAAGCGGCTTCCAACGTTTCATCACTCTGACGTTCACAAATGGACTATTCCTGATTACATGATCATTGATCCCATTCATGATTATCTTGGCTATCCATTTGGTGTAAACTTGAGTAATGCGAGTTTCCCTACCGGCACACTCTGCATGGTCATGACGGCGATCACATCTTCTATGAAGCTTCGGAAAAGACACCCCCCATGAGACAATTTTCCATGGTTTCTTGATTGGTTTGGGAGTCTCTTGGAATTGTGATTTCAAGCCATACATGCATCCATCAAATTTGTGCTCATGAGATACGGTTCCTTCCACAAGATCAGTCATTCTACGGTCCTTCCAGTAATCACAACCTCTAGGCAACTCAAGCAAGGCTGGTGATCCCATGTTGATAAGTTCACTTAGCACTGATGCAAACACTTCCCACATCGCCCAGAAGATCTGCTTCTTTGCTTCGATGAGTTGTGTTGTTGCTTCGCTCACCCATCGGTTGATTCGGTTCCATGGTGAACCTCCTGTACATGGACCTGCAAAGAACATTGAATCAAGTTTGGTCCGAAGGCATCGCCTTGCTTTACTGATTCCGTACGGAGAGAGCATGTCGTCATCTTCAGTGATTGGCACGACATGAAACTTCATTTCGTCCTTCATTTTGTTCTGCAAGAACGTAAACCAGTTTCTCTCTTCCGAACATAACAAGACGAAGCATGGGACTGCTTGAGGAACTTCGATCAAATTGATTGCAAGGGAAAACTTCGCAAATTTTGATGTCATCAAGTCACAAGGTGATTTGGAAAATTGAAATTCCAAAGTTCTGTTTTTCTTTTCTCTCCAAAGGATTACCGACACTGTAGGATGGTCAACCTCATGTTTGCCTACTTCAATGTGATATTGATAGGGGACAAAAACATCAGTGATGGGAATAGTTTTCACATCATTGCAATTGGTGCATAGCGTGATTACTCCCTGACCCACTTTACAGTTCTTACCTCCATCGATCACTTCAGCATTGGCGAGCACCTTGAATGTCGATTTTCCAGTCCAAAATTCATTCAACTTGTTCGTCGATTCATGATTGTCGCCCTTGAATCTCCATATGTCTTTGATCACTCGAGTATTGGTTTTGAACTTTTGTTCAGTTTCCCTCTCATCACATATGATCCTAGGGTCACAAGGACAGTCTTCGCAATCCTGTGGTACAAAGTTTTGCCTTCTTGGCGTTTTGTGAATTCGGATCAATGTCTCTTTCCCATCCCACTGCCAATGGTCTTCGTTTTTCTTACCTAACACTTGGGATTTTCGGGTGGATTTTACAAACGGAATGTTATCATTGATGTCTAATTCCGGATGCGTATGACATAGGCCGGGTGTTGAAGTGGACTGTGGGTGCCCCTTTTCTTCACCCTCACTACATCCTTCACCCTCACTCCCCCCATGAACAAGGCGCATAAGCGTATTGATCACACGTGTGGCTGGCTGAAGGCACTGGTGAATGGATTTCGGGTGTTGAGACGGTGATGTCTGTGCGTCTAAAAACAAGGCATCAACCGAGAACATCAGCATTGGTGAATCGGTCAAATACTGTACACGGTCTTGTTGCGTTGACGCACACGAGTCACGTAGTGATCTCGAGTGGGCAGGCGGGGCATGCACGTGCTTTGACGACATCACCCGGTGGGTTGAGGTCGTTGAAACGGATTGTGAAACAGTGTCCGGGATCAACGGCTGCTTGTTTGGCGAATGGTACTGAAAACACGCTCGTTCAACCCACTTATCAAATCTGATGGCCTGCTCTGGTGGAGATGCACGGTGTTCGACCTTTGTCCAAGTACCATTGAGAAGAACCCATGTGGATCTCAATACGTCTGGCGGCACCATAAGGCCGGGTGGCCTAGGACGATAAAACACCGGTTGCTTGACGACAAAAATGGGATCCATACCTGGCAAGTATTGTAGCTTCTCTTTACTAGTCAAACCCTTCCTATACACTTCTTTTGGCAAAATAGGGGTTTCCGTGTATGGGAAGTTTGGGATATCCTCAGTTTTGGATTGGAAAACTTGGCGAGTGGTCATATCGACATCGGTGCTTGGCTGCAACATGTCTAAGACTTCTTTGCTCTGCAAGTCCTGAGGTTCCAACAAGTTGATTAGCATACAAGCTTTCTTCCATGCCATGGGATTCTTGAATCCTTTAGTATGGATATCGGCTGCCATTTTGGCTGTAATTTCATAGATCAATACAAAATGATCCTTTTGGAAATGTTCATGCATGGAGGCAATGGAAATACCATGTGTGCGCTCCAAATGACGCATGGTTGGATTCCGTCCTGATCTGACAACACCAATCATACCTTGATTATCGTCATGAAACAGGAGTTGAGGAAAAACTTTGGCTAAGACTTTCCACAGACTTAATGCGGGGATTCCCAGAGTCCTAAGGGCAGTATCTGCAGCCACAATTTCAGCTTCGGGGGTAGAATGACTAACACACCCTTGTCGCTTACTTCCACCAGCAAGTGGGAATCTTGTGAACTTACCTTGGACTTGTAAGTGCGATCCTGAAGTTGATCTCAAGGATTGGGCACATCCAGCGAAATCCGCATCTGCAAATAGTCCTAGTGATAAATCTTCAATTTTGTCTCCGACCCATCCTATCATCTTGAGGGACAATGTGGAATTAACATAACACATTAGGTGATGAAGACGGGCGTCATCATCCTTTGTCCATTTAGTCACATTACGTGCTAAAGCATTGATGGATCTCAGCAGGTCAAACCGCGCAATGCGGGCTGCATACAGCAGCTTCATCAGCACACTAGCTGCATGCGGAGCTAGATTCCCACGGCTCAGCGTCTCACTGTCTTGGCCAGGACGTGAGTTGCCAGTCTCGGATAGAGCAGGCATATCTGGATCGAAGGAATGTGCACACCAAGGACACTCAACTTTGCGTTTTCCATCGGAAGGAGCTCGATACGGGCTGCTTTTCGTTTCCTCTGGAAGGCTTGGAGTTGATACCTTTTTCAATTTTGTGTCCTTGCCAATGATGTCAAGATATTTTTCCACCGATAACTTTAACAATCCTTCCATGTTATAAGTTATGGTCTTGACTTTCTTACCATTATGCAATTGGGTCTCACCTTGGGATAAAACACATCCTAAGTAAAGTCCCAGATCGGTTTCGGGTTCAATGCGCAGAACAGTGCGCAGCATGTCCCAACCTTTGGCCAGATTTTCGGAGGGCCCAGCAAGCTTAAGATCATCCACATAGATTACCAACAGCAATTTGAGCTCATCATGAAAATACATAGAAGGCCATTCCTCTCCAATGGGCTTAAAACCAATTTCTTGAACTTTCATGTCACAATGTTGTTCCCACATCGTGCCTGAATCAGGGTGTCCATACAGGGCTTTGTCGAGTCTTACGACAGGGCGACGGAACTTCCAATACTGTATCTCCGGAGGCCATGCATCAGTGGGTAACTCCACCCAACACAAAGGTCCCTTCAACTTAGCCTGGATATAAGCCTGAATCGCATCTGCCAACTTGACGGAGTGCCCAGGAAGACAAACGTAAAAATCTGCCCATCGTGAGGCTTCGAAGGAAGCAGGGGAATTTCCCAAATCTTGGAAGAATGCTGCCTCCCAATGTTGATTCTTCACCTGATTTCCTAGCAGAACGCCTCTTCCCTTGAACTTTCGTCCAGGGTTGTCTTCTGACAGCTGGTAATTCTTTTCCACGCATATGCCATGGACCCTGGCCATGTGTACTTCCTTTTTATTCTTCTTGGCCTCTGCAACAACATCGTCATATTCACGAACCATTGTAAAGTCAAATACCTCTTGATCACGAAGGCCTTTCCACTCCTTGAGCATCGCCTCTTTGGCCTTAGGGTTAGACTCAATCTCGGCTCTGCCCACAGGTCGTGAAACCATTGCATTGAAAAGTTTGCTTCCAAGACCTCCTGATGGTATCTTGGTTCGGTGACTTTGATTTGATGCAGAAGTACACGGCATAGTTGGAAATGGAATGTATTCATCATCATCAGTGGCTACGTCCTTCACGTTCTTGACGTTAACACATTTGCCATTTTTGATCATTGTCGACTCTCCTGGCGTAGCCATGGAAAACCTCGAAATCTCACCTGACAATGTGCTCCAAACTTCACCACTCCACGATGCTTTTGGGCCACGTCCTTTCTCGACCTCCGACCATTCATCCCATTCAATGAGATATTCCTCGTCGTCCGGGACGTCAGTAGAAGCGTCGGAACATGGACTAGCATCAGCATTCCTCTTCACTTTTCGACAATCAATGTATCGTCTTCCATGTACATCGTCATCATCGACTATGTCGTACAAATCAAGATACGTACTTGTACATGTGATAGGTAAGGTAACTTTGTTCTTCACAACTTCACCAACACCTGCATCGGATTTCTTTGACTTTGAATGAGAGTCATCCTTCTTACTTTCATCACCACCTTCATCGTCCTTGGACTTTGGCTCGTCCTTGTCTTTCTTTGAATCTTTCTTCTCCTTCTTCGTTGCCTTCTTCTTCTTCTCTTCGACCAATCTTTTGGCTTTGTCATCGGCCTCTTTCTTCTCCAACTTCTTCTTCTCGGCTTTGAGGATGGTATTCCGGTCAGATTGAGAGAGTTTGCGCCATTCTTCAGGAGAATAGGTTCCTTTGGGACGCAATGACGTTCTGAACATTCGTCTACCGTCATCTCCAATCTTGTATGGGTAACCCTTGACGTTCAACTTGACCTTCTCACCATCGTCATTGAGGTATACCTTCCCATCTCCAGCCTTGCCCTTCTTCCAATGGTCTGGTTGGGCGTCGATCAATTCCTGGAGGGTCATCTCTTCTGGATCTTTGTCTTTGTCGAAGATATCCTCGGGGTCATCAAGAGGCTTCTTTGAGACTTTTCCACCACTTGGTCCAGGTCCACCGTCGTCTCCGTCATCAAGCTCATCATCATCTTCATCTTGGTCATGTTCTTCGTCATCTCCATGAGGCGCTTTGGAGGGGTCGCCATCGAGGATTTCTCTTTCTTTCATTCCTTCCAATGTGGTGTTCACCCTCTCATATTCCTGCTTGCATGGAAATGTCAATGGAGTGACCATCTCGACCTTTTCAGTCAAATGAGGTTTGAGAAGACGGTGTTCAGGTTTGCTAGCATCATCACCAAGATTCTGATGTACGAATTCACTCAGAGGCCATACTTTGTATTGTCTTGACCAATGCATCCCTGGACCAATGTGATACCCTGCAAACACTCCTGGAATAGAATCAGGCCCAAACTTGTGAAGTTGTCCTGCTTCTCTGGTCTTCGGAGGCTTGTAGTTCACACGAGCACCATAGGGAATGAGTTTGCCAGCAAATTCAGATCCATGGAGTTTACACCAAGCGCTCAATTCATCATCGTTGGGTTCCACATTGAGTAGATGACATACGCAAAGGATTGCTGTTCTCCAGAAACATGGTGGTAATCCAGCTTCCAAAAGGCATGTAGAAGTAGCTGTGAGAATAAACTGGTTCGTCCTTTCGGCAATTGAATTGGTTTGAGGTCTTCCAGGCAACGAATGATCAATTGGTATTTTCATCTCATTCATGGCTTCAATGAATTGAGGAGCATGATCAGAGTAGGCCTGTCTAACCTTCTTGGCACCGATGAACTGTTTCACTGCTCTGACTACATCATCTTTGGTCATTCGATCAGATGGATAAGCACCAATGATTCCTGTATAACAGTCTCTGACAACCAACACTTCCTTCTCGAGGACCAACACGTCATCATGGACTTTGGATGTGTCCACCGCATCAAAGGTAATGAGGTCGCCAAACTTCTTAAGTTCCCTTTTGTATGCACCACGACGAGTCTTGAAATGCTTCATCTTTGCTCGAATGCATGAGTCGCAATATGGATTCTTGTATCTGTGGGTCAACTTGTGATTCAAGCTATTAGCTTCTCTCTTGAGTGTTCCTCTCTTGGCTACCCTGGATTCACCTTCAACAACATCGATCTCGATGTCATCTTCATCACCTTCGGCGGCATCTTCAGGAGCACCATGACCGTCATCTTCAAAGTCAGTCTCATCTCCAGGACGATCGTCAATCGGAGTTCCTGGTTCGTACTCGCCGCCCTCAGGATGTTCCTCTTCTTCTTCTCCAGGAGTTGCCGAATGTTTCTGTCGGTTCATTGCTCTTTTCTTCTTCTTCGCCTTGAGCTTCTTGACGTGTCGGGAATAATTGTGATTCTCAGTCGATGTTTCCAGACCACTCTCTCCGTCGAGATGTACTCTTCGAGATGATTGACCAATATTGCTAATAATATCGTCGAAGTTATCGACTCCAATTTGAGAGTGTGTCAAAAGGTCATGGATCCCCGATGCATGATGGCATTCATGAGGAGTGCATTCATATGTTCCAAGATCAACATAAGGAATGTTATCGTGGATTGTCAGGTCGATGCGCTCACCATCCTTTGTGATCAAGAAAGGCATTTTACCAGAAGGCCATATAAAGGAGTATCCCTCTTCCATGCATCGTTTCCCAAGAGACATCACGGACGGAGTGTCGTCCAGTACATAGGCATGAGAGGTCACATCAAACGTTCCCAGGTCAATCTCTGCTTCCGTCTGGGTAGCAGTTGAACCATTGGCAGTGTGGAACATGATAGGATCACAAGTTCGTTGCTTCAAGTTCATCCTTTCGGCTTTCCTTGCAGAAATCAAATCATGTCCGCTTCCAGAATCCAGGATGAATCTACGATCTTTAGCCTGCACTGGCAGTGAAATGCACATCACGTTCTTGGACTTCATGAGGGATTTTCCAGCTTCATGTTCAACAAGCTCCTCAATAAAAGTCAAGTCATCATGATTATAATCCAGTTTGATCAACATGTCGAACTTGGGGCCAATGATGATTCTAACTTCATCAACGAAACGATGGAGTCCACATCTGTCCATGATGATGGCCTTGGCCCGTGCTCGGACTGAACCGAGGGTGTTGTCGGACTTGGACTGATCGTCGGTCAAATCATCGACTTTCCAGAAGACATACTGCTTGTTGGGGTCACGATACATACGTTTGGGTAGTCCCTCCGGGTAGTCCTCAATGGCGATCTCGTGCACTTCAGGTTCCAGATCAAATGAGATCCTGCGATCATCAGAAGACTTCTTTGCACTGGCTATCCTCGGTGAGGTATAATCCATGGAATCTTCATTGTCGCTATCAAAGAAGGAATCAATGGTAATGGGAGTCGCCTTCTTCTTTGGCGTCTTCTTGCTGGTTCTCTCTGAGGATGCTGAAGGCGATTTGTCTGCATGTAGGAATTTACATTTGCTTCCGAACTTGCAGGTACCTTCTTGCCAATTCCAACATACCTTCTTTTTGGGTCCAGCTGAAGATGAACTTCCTCTACCTTTCCCTCTTGATGAATCTCTACTTCCGCTTCTGCCTTTCTTACCTTTCATCTTGGCATCGTAGACCTTCTGAGAATGACTGTAAAGACATTTGTCACCTTTGTTGCATCCTCCTTTATTGAAGAAGTAGTTACAGAAAATCTTCTTCTTGTCAACGGGTGAAGATGATCTTCCCTTCCCACCTTTGCCTTTCTTGTTGTTCTTGTCGGCATGGGATTTCGGAGAAGGTGTAGGAAGTACCGATGCAGCTTCACTCTTCGCTTTCGCCTTAGGACGTTTGGGAGGATCACCTGTAGACGATGCGGCCGCTTCATTCTCCTTCTTGGTCTTGACGGGAGCGGCAGGCTTGTCTGCATCTTCTAAGGCAGGTGTCGTCTTGTTAGAGGACAATGACAGTTTCACTGCACGTTCTCTATCTTTCAACAGTCGTTCTTGCTTCCCTCGTGCTATGTATCCCTTGATCATACCAGTTAGGTAAGCATAGGTCTTCTCAGGATGCCCTTCATCAAAGGTTTTGTATCGGTTGATATCGAAGGCCATAAGCTTTGAATGTTCAATCTTCCGGAACAATGTGTCACGCAGGGAATTGTTGGAAGGCAGATCATCATGTTTCATATTGTATACGATGTCAAGCCACTTGTTGTAGAAGGCCTCAAGTTGGTCATCTCCATAGTAGTTGAACATATACAAATGATGGGCATTGTAGAGAACTTCAGTGTGGTCAGGTGACTTGAAGCTAATCAATATCATTGCAAATAGTTCTCGTCCCTTGATGAAGTCCCCACTTCTCCCATACAATTGGTTCTTCATGGACATGTCATACTTCACTTGCATGGATTTGTCCCCAGCATTGTCAATGACTTTCCTCAAGGCATTGGAGAGCTTGGCATCAATGGATTGGAATCTCACATCAGGAGCTTTGGCCAGCGCCTCCAAGTCAGGTTGATCTGCAAGACACGGAGCTAACCACGCCTTCCAATCTTCATAGTTTCGATCTCCACTTGCAACGCAAACTTCATGAACGACACTTCTCTTCCAGGATGAAAGTTCAGTGGTCTTAGGCCAGGGTTGGAGGCTGATCTTTTCGGCTTCTCTTAGGGATACAGACGACTTGGATCTATCCCTTTCAAGGTTCTCCAACTCCTTGACATTTGTGTTGTACTCGTTCCTGAGCTTCTCGAAGGCTTCAGCTTCTGCTCGGTATTCCTGCTCTTCATCATTGGCACGATCTTCAGCTTGAGAGAAATTGTTCTTATAGTAATCTTTACGATCTTCCATCTTCTTCAACTCATCTTGAAGATTTCGAACTTCAGCGTCCCTCTCTTGCTTCATCTCGTCCAACTCTGCTTTCAGTTTGGCACACTTCTCTTCACATTCATTCCGAGGCATGGCATTACTGGGGTACCCATGTAATGTAGTCGGTCTATTCATTGATGAAGAAGAATGAGCTTGGTTTTCCAACTTCAGGGCAGCAATGGTGCTCGACATCTCTTCTACCTCAGCGTAACGCTCATTGGCCAATTGATGCATCTCGATCAAATGGCTTTCAGGAATGGAATAGTCAGTCGCACCTTTGATCACGAGTCTTCTGTCGTTCAACATCTTGATGGACTCACCTGCATCCCTGTGAGCACGCTCAAGAGAGTCCTTTTGGGCTTCAAGTTCAGTATGAAGGCGAGCAATAGCTGTATCCCTGTCATTGAGTTCATTGTGCAAACTGTCAAACAAGGTACTCGTCACATTCGGATTGTTGCTCATGTGATCGATCTTGTTCAGAGCATCTTGATATTTCTTACCAGTTTCATCAAAGTTTCGCTGGAAGACTTTGAGCAGGTCCTCAGTGTCAATGAGTTCAGATCTATTCTGCAAGTACAACTTGTCAACTTCGGCCTTGGATTCTTTCAAGCTGTCACGTTCACGCACGGCTTGCATGTACATCTCGTATAGAGGTCCTCCATGCGGTGATCTGCTTGGTGAAGATCTTCTGGCTTGTTGACAGGAAAGTTCATGATACTGATTCTTCGATTCAGTCAGTTGCTGTTGCATTCGATCTAAAAGACTTTGTTTCATATGTAGTTCAGAACGTAGTCCCATTATCCTCATGTCCCGCATGCCACCTGATTCAGCTAGAGATTCTCCAGAAACCCTGTTCTCAGAAATCGCTAGTCGAGATTGTAAGTTCTCACTGTGGATCACCTGTAATCGAAGCTGTGATTCTTCCAAAGCTGTGGTGTTCACATTCTGCATAACGGTCATGTTCAGATCTTATGTTACTACGGAACTCCTTCATGATCTCGTCCCTCTTCATGTCAGCAGCATCTAACTCAGTTTCCAGTCGCCTGACATTCATGGCCATGGTGTGCTTCATCGTCTGGTTCTGATTGGCAACCTCGAGCATCTCGATCTGCAAAGCACATGTTTGGTCATTAGCATAGCCGACTGCTAGAGCTTCTTGCTTGGCATTCATCTCTGCGTTTTCCAGTTCCAGTCTGAGTTGATTGATGTGAGCATTCGCGTCAGTTCCCACATGTACCATAATTGCGTTTGCTTGTCCCATTTGTTCATCGAATTCCGAACGTAGTCGTGAATATTTGAATTCCAAATGAGATGCAGCTTCATTCGACATAGTCTGATACCTTTCCAACTCTTCGATCCTGTAGGTCGCACCTTCATCTTCCTGTTGTGCAGCCTGTAACTCGAAGTTCAGCATCTGGAGTTGTTCGGTCATCGACATCATCTCTTGATGAGTGGTGCTTTCCAGGAAATTAAATTGTTGATAGGCATATGCTGTCGTCTCACTCAATCTTGCCTGAATTACAGATTCTTCTTCAGTGGCCCTTTCCAGTGATGTTTTGTATTCAGCTAATTCACTCTGATAGGCAGTGAAGATGTCGCTACCACTTGACGGGGCGTTCACTTGCTGATAAGATCCTGTCCCTGATGGAGTAGCGTCCTGAATCGGTGAAGGCGGATTCGACGACGTAGTCTTTGCCTTAGTCCTTGGAGTCATCGGAGGCGACAATTGTCGTGCAGATGATCTCCTCTTTCCAGGTGTGCTGTCCCTATCTTCAATTGCTTGCATTGTTGAAATTTGTCTCCCTCTAGGAGCAACCAGATGTCGCCTGGGTTGGCTTGTTCTCAGTTCTGAGGCATCGCTTCCACCAGTGTCGATACTCTGTGAAGAATTTGACTGCGTGCCGGCAGCTGGTGCAACGGCATGTCCAGAGAAAGAAAATGCATTATCGCTGCTATTCTGTTCAGTCATCTGTAAGGCCCGCGGCTCCCCGCTCGTAGGCTCCGTAGGAGTCCTACGGCTGATAACCTGCGAATCGGTGATTGTCTGTCCGATTATGTCCTGATTGTCAATGTCAAAGTAGATATTCCAGTGATGACGTTACAAGGGCGTCAGCTTCCGCATTGCAATTGTTTTCTCTGACGCTGCAGTGGGTCTTGAGCCAAAGAGGTCGGTTTCATGTACCCCTTCGGCTTTGGATCTTAGAGTGCCTAATAGTGATAATGTACACTGACCCGTAGCCTACACTCTATTCGCATATATTATAGATTATATTATATTATTTTTTTAATTATATTATGTTATATTGTATTATATTATATTATGTTATATTATATTATATTATATTATTTATATATATATATATTATTATATATATATATTATATAATATATATTATATATATATATTATATTATATATATTATATATAAATTATTTATATATCATAGATATATATATATATATGTATATATATATCGGTAAATTATAATATTTCACCAACCTGAATTAAGGCCATTTGGGGTTGATGTCCCTTACTAACCATGATTCTAGTGAGGTCACAGTGAGGTCGTTATAATTTACCCAGATAATAATATATATATATTATTATATATATTATCATATATATATATATATTATTATATATACATATTGTATTATAGATATATATTCTCTCACTATACTAGCAGTGTATCCTCGGTAATATCCCTATCAAAAACGACCATGAATATTTGTTGCTGAAAATCCCCATGAAAACTAGTTCGTTATTCGTTATATCCCCCATAAACCATGGTTAACCTGGTATAACTAGGAAGTTTTCGGGGGATATAACATGATATAACTATAGTTAACCATGGATGGCTATATTCTGAGGCGACAATTCCCGGAAAAAAAAAGGCGACCACCTCTCCATGCTTTCGAGGGATCTCTTTGGACGTCCTGGAAAGAGTGCCGGAGAACATGATTGGTTTCACATATCTTGTTTTGCGAGAGAAAGAGAAAAAAACAAAACAAACCATATTGTTTACAACCTAAGAAAACTATGTTTGTCCGATTCTGTTTGTTTCCTTCGAGCAATTCTGCGAAGCTTGTTTGATGACCAGTAAAGTTGGAATACGATGTATATATATACCCTATCATGGGATGACAGTGAAATATATTGAGAGTACAAATGGATAACAAATGAATTTACAAGATTGTGAACAAACAAAATTGGGGACGATGCACAGTGCGGAAATATACAACAATGAGGGATACATTTTTACACAACAACTAAAATGTGAATATCCAAACAGTGAAGATAATGGGAATACACGACATATCACAACATATATATATATTATACACATATACTCAAGCATGCAGAAAAAAATTGGAACAACGACCTAGGGTACAAAGGGATATCACCAAGAACATGAGTGGGAGACAGTGGAAGATCATGAAGATTGGGGCAGTGTTTTGAAACTCGGTACCCCAAACAAAAAATGAGTTTGACAGGCACCGACACTGCTTTATAACTATGTGCCTTCTTGTTGTAATTAGAAGAACAGGCTTGTAAATGGGTATGATTGTTTTCTAAACCTTGGGTTTTGGAGTGAAACAACTCTGTTCTTTTTACTACAATGAAAGCAGGGCATCCCCCATTTTAACCAAACCCTTCTGTGACGTTCTCAAGACGTCGCAACCAAATGTTGCCACATAGCTTACCGCCAATCCAACATGGCCCTGAAAAATCAACTCTCAATATCTCTCGTATTCATATGTATATCATTTTTCTCCGAGATTCATCTTGTTTTATTTTCAATTTAACATCCAACCTGGCGAAAAAAAAATCCAATGTCTTCTCCGTCTATGGCCAGGGACAACTCGGCACGACGAGAAAGAGTTGTGCCGGAAGCCACAAGACATGATTTTTTATGTGGTTTCATTTGGGAAATGTCATCCCAGATAATATATCATAAATATGTCATAAATGATAAGAATCCCAATCTCCCTCAGTAAATCCCAATGTTCAACTTCTGGACTTCATCCCAATATCCCAAGTTAGGAGTGTTCGAAACCTCCAAGTCGTTCCATGCTGAAGCCCCGTTAAACGACGTCGCGAGTGACGTTGACGACTCTAGTGTGAAATCTTGTGTTTATGAAGGATTTTTCACATGAGATAGCTATAGTATGGTGATATTGGGTGAACAAACCCGATTATTTATATGGTTATGGGGTTATAACCCCATATGGTTGCGAATATGCTATTGTTGTGAATAAAGAATAACATTATATGGTTATAGTTGTATCTATTGTTTAACCATATATATATAATATGGCCATGAGATCCATGAGTCAAAATCTAAACCTATAGGTATCCTGAATCACCTTAATGGATGATCCTTCATATATCCAAATATGGGAACTTCATTAGCTGGTTGCTCTGAAAAATGTGAAAGTCAGTTGGGATGATGACATTCCCAACTGAATGGAAAAATAAAAGCCATGTTCCAAACCACCAACCAGTCATATAAACTCTTGACCATGCGGTGAATCTAAAGCACATCCCAGTGGCAGTTGGAGCAGCTGCTGTCCACATAGCTGACCCTGCGAAGAAACGACTCGGGCAGGACTAAGATGACATGTTCCTGGTGAATGTGGGTTAATAATGGTTATAACATGTGATAACTATGGGATTAATGGTTAATTAATATCAATGATTATTGATGGTTAGTAAATATCAATGGTTAGTGATGGTTATTAATGGTTTATTAATGGTTATTAATGGCTATTAATGGTGATCAATGAATATAACTATGGGATTTTGAACTCCATTCGTAGAGAAAAGGGGGGCCCTACAACTGACATTTTTGACCCACAAGAATGAGTGGAACTGCACCCCCAAGTAGGATCAGTATCCTTCAAATGGATTGGTTCACCAGACATCAATTGACCAAGGCATCAGCCTTTCAACCCATAAAATTGTGGATGGTGGATACATATGCCCGACAAGTAGCTGGATATTTGGCTATCTGGATAGTATACTTCAAATGTTTCCCCCAATTTTTCGACATCAAAATGACCAAGAACTAAGCCATGAAAACATCTTTGAAAACCTCGCCTTCACCCCCAGTTCCAACCACGACACGCAGATCGATGCCTCATCAGAAACTGCCTCCAAAGGAAGACCGAGAACCTGGAAAGACGTCGACGCAAAAACATCAAATCATTGGGATTTTGCGGCGTTCATTGCCTTCATGAATTCTTTCATACCAAAGTGGTCTAATGACTGGATGTTTTGGGGGTACCATGGGGTACCCCACTTCGGAAACCTCCATTTTGCTTGGAAAATGCAATGGTTGCTTCGATGAGGGGGTTGGTGCAGTCGACAATTGGGTTGGCGAAGTGATTTTAAACATGGCCATAGAAAAATTAATGATATAGGGACTCTGCAAGGGCAGTTTTCGATCAATAGATATCAATAGGTTTTTTTTTGCCACAGGCATCTTCTAGATTGGCCTCCTATAAGATAAGATCGATGCGGAAAACCCAGCATGAATGCACATCATCCAATTTGGAGATGATGATGAACCGAGTGTTCGGCTTAAAACCGCACGTGGGCATCGGCGCATCGGACACCCCACCTCCAAAATCACCCCGCCAAATGCTGCGATCCACAGCGCGATATGAACCTCGATCTGTCGCTTACCCCGGCCGTGGACGGAGATGTTATGCGAAAATGACCCACACAGCTTGGAATATGATGCATATGTACTGTATTAATCTGTATTATATACATATATACAATAATACATACTCTATATGAATATATACATACAATGGTCTCTGTATACTGTAGAATATTGTTTAATCATGTTTAATCAATATTTTTAGGGATACAATCTAGTTGAGCATAATCTGCCATTGTTGGCTCCATAAGCTTTGTCTGAGTAGCTGCTGAATCACGGAAACAAGCATTGGCTCAGAGCCCAGCATGTTCTGGTTGGTAAGCCCCATTCGCATCCATTAACTGTAGATGATATCTGATATCTCATAATACATTTACAGTACCCTCTGGTGAACTAACATAGCAATGGAAAATCATTTGTCATGGGAAAATCCACTATAAATAGCCATTTTCCATTGCTATGTTAGTTCACCAGAGGGTACACCTTGTGAAAACCTACTGATCTGCACCAACTTAGCGAACAAACCTAGGCACTTTCAAGAACTGTTAGAGAAAATAAGCCTATGAACCTACCCTTTACCGCGGTTTATCCAAGTAAATAAGACTGAAACGATTGGAATCAACATAAATCTGGCTGAAAATCATTGGAATCACCCTGAACTTTTCGGCCTCGATGTCAATGAGCGAAAAACCCAGATGCCATGGGTCTGATATCAAAGCCTACAATGAATGAACAACATATCCCTGATTCAACCAATATCCAAATATCCAATATCCAAAGTATCTGGTTTAAGCAAACATCTGAATATCCGAATTCATTTAAATTTCGAAGAAATTTCGAATATCTGAATGATCTGAAGGTGATGCTTAGTTCCCACGCACAAGTGGCCGAATCTTCCCTCTGCTGGAGCTCCCCGCAATCATCTTGTGCTCGACCGGGGGTAGGGTTTGTCCCCCGGGAACCGCTATTGAGCCAAATTGGAGAAGGTTCGGAGGATTAGTTCAGCAGTTTCGAACACCCCACTTGGTTGATGGTTGTAGGGGAGTTTTTTCGGTGGTTATAGGGTTATAGAGGGGTTGTAAGCGGGGTAAGACTCGGTAAGACTCAGTTGAAAACCCATTGGTTGGTTGATGCTGGGGTGGTAACACTAACCAATATTGTCAAAAGCGCAGGCTCCAAAGGATAACATGGCCAGGCTAACTGACGGATTTATGGCCAATATCTCTATAGTAAGTTGGATGGAGCATAAACCAACTCACAACTGGGGTCCCTTCTTGCAGCGGAAGACAAGAGTACGGGGACAATATGTTTGTTCGTCTATGAGCCGATATGTGTGATTGTCCATCGACACTCACCATTGAACATCGCCGCGGCCACCACCGGCGGCATCATCATCATCATCATCAGCAGCAGCAGCAGCTTCATCATCACCATCACCACCATCATCACCATCAAGCAAGACACCATCATGCATGGCCGTCACACCAGCTGAAGATGTTTCTCAAGTGACGTCCAGTCAACAATCCAAACAATCTTTCACCTCATGGCTGTCCGGGCCACCAACCCACATATCATCGCTGTCTGAGTAGAAAGACGAGTCATGAAAAGCCTCTATGATTCTCTTATGATTTTCTTATGTCTGCGAGAAATCATATACTTTTGGCCCAAGAGGGCAGGAACTCTTGTCAGGTTCCCCTTACACCCTCTTAGACAACTCTCCTCCCAGCAACTTTCTCTCGGCAGTCACCGGAAAGGCTCGCGACGCACGCGACGGGGAAGACCGTCAGATCGACGGAATGCGGAAAGGCCGCATGGCTCGACATGTCTGCAGGGTGCCTATCAGTAGCCGCGTTCTTGTCTGATTTTCCAGGGGACAATCCCGGATGGACCGTCTTGTTTTTCTTGTTTTTAAGGGGTTGAAGTCTTTGATACTCATCCTCTAGAACGGGGATGATGGCACAAAGATTGCACAATCTTCGTCCTCAAAATTGACCAGCCAAAGAGAAACACCATGATTGCTTCTCTAGTTCCGCAGCCCCTTGACCTATACATTTTCTTGAACCCAATCTTTCTGTCGCTCAAACCCCCGTCATTGCTGATTACATCTCTAATTCTTGTGCACTTTTTCAATCGTCAGACCTGTCTCATGAGGGCCTTCAAGACGGATTCAATCCTCAATCCACTTTGAGTTGTGGCGAATAGCAGCAAAATGAGGATATGACACATGACATCACATGACCCTGGTTGGTGGTTGAGCCCTACCCCTCTGAAAAATGATGGAGTGAAAGTCAGTTGGGATGATTATTCCATTCCCAATATGATGGGAAAGTCATGTCATCCAGCCATGTTCCAGTCACCACCAACCGTTGTGACCGTGACCAGAAATGACCCAACCAGATTTCTGGATTTTTTCCATCCTTAATCCATGGTGATCTCCACCTGCCATGGATTCACCAACATTGACGGAATGGCAGATTTTTGTTGGCTGTCAAGATTTGCCTATGAATCAACAATCATTATGTATAAATGGGGTTGTTTCAAGATGAATATATTCAATAATTCTATAAATGGGGTTGAAACTCAAGTTTCAAGCGTCGATTTGGGGATGGGTCAATACCTACAATACATTACAATACCACTAGGTGATGAGCAGCCATTTTCTAGTCTGACCTACAGCCAGTTTGAGACTGAATCCGCTCTGCTCTTATCCGAAACGGCACACCTTGAGTTGTGCAACGGACGCATCGGACAGTACCCTTCGCTAGGCATTGTCTGCTCAGACTTCTGAGTAATTTAGGGCGTTGTAGAGGACTTTCCTGCAACACGAAACTTGTCAAGACTGTGTCTGGCTTTCAAAAGCAGGCACCAAACTTCACCTGGATGTTCTTCTGCGTCAAATTTTAAGTTTTCTGGAAACGATTTCAATCGCTCATTTCGAGGTCACATTGATTTCAATCATTTAAATTCTTCTGTAAAATCAGAGCTTCGGGCCTCATCTGCTCCAAAGCAGCACGGCTGTCTTCCTCGTTCTCGGGATATGTGACGTTCTGGTACATGATGGGTACCTGCCGGGGTCCCCAAGAAATCACCACGAAATCACCACTGCACGAAAACGATGCTAAACATCCCATGATTTCTAGGCTTTCAACATGTTTATAGATGGTAAACATCCCACGATTTATAGGCTTTCAACATGTTTCAACCCTCCCAAATCGGTGGTTGATCGGATTTCGCTGGCCCATCCACTGCAGTACCTGTGACCCAAAAATCGCCTCGGTCCATTGATTCGGATGGGCCCGGGCAGGCAGGACAGGCAGGACAGGCACCTGCCGCGTCATGCGGAGGTTTATGGATATAGTTAATGTATAGTCAATTATAATCCATTAACTATAGATATATAGATAGTTATCATATCATATCATGTTATGATAATGATATTATAATCCATCAACTATAGGTATATATTGCACTAATTATCATATCATGTTATCATGTTAAATCATTTTAATATATCAACCATAGTTATTTCATCTGGTTGGTGGTTGACCAACCAACCCCTCTGAAAAATGATGGACTTCGTCAATTGGGATGATGACATGACCCCAAGATATGGAAAACTAAAACATGTTCCAAATCACCAACCAGATAGTAAATGGCATGAAAAGCCCATTGGAAAATGCATCCCATTATGGATATGCCGCTATGCCATAGCTCTTGATTCCCCCAACCGGTTGCAATTTGTCTTGGAAAAAGAAAAATATCTGTTGATACTGTAATCCATTGGAATTCAATCCCCATTTAAGGACAAATCTGTTGGTCAAAATGGTTAGACTTGGCACTGATGAAGCGACTTGCTTCAACCAGAAAAATGGCTGAGTTGATCCAAAAATGTCAAGCAAAATGCTTGGTCAACAAAAAATAGATGATTTATGATTTATATAACGTGTATATCCGCCGCCCCCTGCCTAGCCTTGGCGTAGGCGGGGCGGCGCCTGGGATCACCGCAGGTGTGCAGCATCAGCCACGGCCATCTTCCTGGCTGTGTCTGTCGCCTCATGCCCTTTCTCCTGTCCACGTCTGTCACGAAACCATCCCGCGCAGCGCGAAGCACCCCTCTGCAGCCCATTGCCAGCGCCTTGCCAGGTCGAAATAATTGTGCAGTTAGAAGGTTTCAAAACCTGCGCGAAGCACGTTCCACCAGGGCCCCAAACCCTTCCGTGCAGCTTTAGCCTTTGCCAGCGCTTTGCCAGGTCGTATCTTGCATTTCGACGCTTTCCACCCTAGGACACGAAACCCTCCTGTGCACCTTTCGCCCTTTGCCCCTGCCTTGCCAGGTCGAAATTCTGCATTTAGAGGATTTCAAAACCTGCGCGAAGCACGTTCCACCAGGGCCCCACCCCAAAACCATCAACTTTAGCCCCTTGCCATCGCTTTGCCATCGCCCTTTGCCCTTGCCTTGCCAGGTCGCAATACTGCATTTAGAGAGGGTTTCAAAACCTGCGCGAAGCACGTTCCACCAGGGCCCCAAAACCCTCCGTGCAGCTTTAGCCCTTTGCCAGCGCTTTGCCAAGTCGAATATTGCATTTAGACGGGTTTCCACACCTGCGCCAGGCACGTTTCACTAGGACACGAAACCCTCCTGTGCTGCACCTTTCGCACTTTGCCCCTGCCTTGCCAGGTCGAAATTCTGCATTTAGAGGGTTTCAAAAGCCCTTTTTGCCGTTGTTTTGCAAGGTCGAAATGCTGCATTTAGAGAGGGTTTCAAAACCTGCACGTAGCACGTTCCACCAGGGCCCCAAAACCATCAACTTAGCCCTTTGCCAGCGCCTTTACCCCCTTCCCAGCGCTTTGCCATCGCCCTTAGCCCTTGCCTTGCCAGGTCGAAATACTGCATTTAGAGGGTTTCAAAACCTGCGCGAAGCACGTTCCACCAGGGCCCCAAAACCCTCCGTGCAGCTTTAGCCCTTTGCCAGCGCTTTGCCAGATCGAATATAACCTGCGCCAGGCACGTTTCACTAGGACACGAAACCCTCCTGTGCTGCACCTTTCGCACTTTGCCCCTGCCTTGCCAGGTCGAAATTCTGCATTTAGAGGGTTTCAAAACCTGCGCGAAGCACGTTCCACCAGGGCCCCAAAACCCTCCGTGCAGCTTTGGCCCCTTGCCAGCGCTTTGCCATCGCCCTTAGCCCTTGCCTTGCCAGGTCGAAATTCTGCATTTAGAGGGTTTCAAAACCTGCGCGAAGCACGTTCCACCAGGGCCCCAAAACCCTCCGTGCAGCTTTAGCCCTTTGCCAGCGCTTTGCCAGATCAAATATTGCATTTAGACGGTTTCCACACCTGTGCCAAGGCATGTTTCACTAGGACATGAAACCCTCCTGTGCACCTTTCGCCCTTTGCCCCTGCCTTGCCAGGTAAAAATTCTGCATTTAGAAGGTTTCAAAACCTGCGCGAAGCACGTTCCACCAGGGCCCCAAACCCTTCCGTGCAGCTTTAGACCCTTGCCAGCGCTTTGCCATCGCCCTTTGCCCTTGCCTTGCCAGGTCGAAATACTGCATTTAGAGGGTTTCAAAACCTCGGCGAAGCACGTTCCACCAGGGCCCTATGACCCTCCGTGCAGCTTTAGCCCTTCGCCAGCGCTTTGCCAGGTCGAATATTGCATTTAGACGGTTGCCACACCTCCACCAAGGCACGTTTCACTAGGACACGAAACCCTCCTGTGCACCTTTCGCCCTTTGCCCCTGCCTTGCCAAGTCGAAATTCTGCATTTAGAGGGTTTCAAAACCTGCGCGAAGCACGTTCCACCAGGGCCCCACCCCAAAACCATCAACTTTAGCCCCTTGCCAGCGCTTTGCCATCGCCCTTTGCCCTTGCCTTGCCAGGTCGCAATACTGCATTTAGAGAGGGTTTCAAAAGCTGCGCGAAGCACGTTCCACCAGGGCCCCAAAACCCTCCGTGCAGCTTTAGCCCTTTGCGAGCGCTTTGCCAAGTCGAATATTGCATTTAGACGGGTTTCCACACCTGCGCCAGGCACGTTTCACTAGGACACGAAACCCTCCTGTGCACCTTTCGCACTTTGCCCCTGCCTTGCCAGGTCGAAATAGAGGGTTTCAAAACCTGCGCGAAGCACGTTCCACCAGGGCCCCAAACCCTTCCGTGCAGCTTTAGCTCCTTGCCAGTGTTGCCATCGCCCTTTTTGCTGTTGTTTTGCAAGGTCGAAATACTGCATTTAGAGAGGGTTTCAAAACCTGCGCGAAGCACGTTCCACCAGGGCCCCAAAACCATCAACTTTAGCCCTTTGCCAGCGCCTTTACCCCCTTGCCAGCGCTTTGCCATCGCCCTTAGCCCTTGCCTTGCCAGGTCGAAATACTGCATTTAGAGGGTTTCAAAACCTGCGCGAAGCACGTTCCACCAGGGCCCCAAAACCCTCCGTGCAGCTTTAACCCTTTGCCAGCGCTTTGCCAGATCGAATATTGCACTTAGACGGTTTCCACACCTGCGCCAGGCACGTTTCACTAGGACACGAAACCCGCCTGTGCACCTTTCGCCCTTTGCCCCTGCCTTGCCAGGTCGAAATTCTGCATTTAGATGGTTTCAAAACCTGCGCGAAGCACGTTCCACCAGGGCCCCAAAACCCTCCGTGCAGCTTTAGCCCCTTGCCAGCGCTTTGCCATCGCCCTTAGCCCTTGCCTTGCCAGGTCGAAATTCTGCATTTAGAAGGTTTCAAAACCTGCGCGAAGCACGTTCCACCAGGGCCCCAAACCCTTCCGTGCAGCTTTAGCCCCTTGCCAGCGCTTTGCCATCGCCCTTTGCCCTTGCCTTGCCAGGTCGAAATACTGCATTTAGAGGGTTTCAAAACCTGCACGAAGCACGTTCCACCAGGGCCCTAAAACCCTCCTGTGCACCTTTCGCCCTTTGCCGCTGCCTTGCCAGGTCGAAATTCTGCATTTAGAGGGTTTCAAAACCTGCGCGAAGCACGTTCCACCAGGGCCCCAAACCCTTCCGTGCAGCGTTAGCGCCTTGCCAGCGCTTTGCCAGGTCGAATATAGCATTTAGACGGTTTCCACACCTGCGCCAGGCACGTTTCACTAGGACACGAAACCCTCCTGTGCACCTTTTTCGCCCTTTGCCCTTGCCTTGCCAAGTCGAAATACTGCATTTAGAGGGTTTCAAAACCTGCGCGAAGCACGTTCCACCAGGGCCCCAAAACCCTTCCGTGCAGCTTTAGCCCCTTGCCAGCGCTTTGCCAGGTCGAATATTGCATTTAGACAATTTCCACACCTGCGCCAGGCACGTTTCACTAGGACACGAAACCCTCCTGTGCACCTTTCGCCCTTTGCCGCTGCCTTGCCAGGTCGAAATTCTGCATTTAGAGGGTTTCAAAACCTGCGCGAAGCACGTTCCACCAGGGCCCCAAACCCTTCCGTGCAGCTTTATCCCCTTGCCAGCACTTTGCCATCGCCCTTAGCCCTTGCCTTGCCAAGTCGAAATACTGCATTTAGAGGGTTTCAAAACCTGCGCGAAGCACGTTCCACCAGGGCCCCAAAACCCTCCGTGCAGCTTTAGCCCTTTGCCAGCGCTTTGCCAGGTCGAATATTGCATTTTTGTGGTGTCTTTTTCTGGCCGTCCATTCTATTGAGCGTTGACAGAAGGAATGGGATAGTTTGAAAACTAAGACATGGGACTGGGATAGTTTGAAAACGTGTTTACCTCAGGGCCTCAGGGTCGCAGATAGGATGACTATCAAAAATATGATTCCAGGATAGCAGGTGGCATGGCTACAGGAAGACTGGTGGCTTGAGAAAAATTCATCAAATGATTAGAAGAGAGGTGCTTCCAGAATAGGAAGTCGAATGGTTAAAAGAACAGAGGTGTTTCCAGAACAGGAAACAGAATGTTTAAGAGAACAGAGATGCGTCCAGAATAGGAAACAGAACGGTTGCAAGAACAGGGGTGCTTCCAGCATAGTAAATAGAATGGTTACAAGAATGGTGCAGCAAATGGTTAAAAAATCTTTTGTCATACAAGCCCTGTAGCTGCAATATTCTCATAACACTATAGTCTATAGTTAGATATCCAAATACTGTTTTAAGTTATGACTCTTACATTTTCTCAGTGATCTGCGATTCCGAAGCCTCAAAAAGGGGGGCGGCGGCACCTGGGCGTTAGCCCATTTATAAAAAGCTATAAGGAAAACGGACGGACCCTAATAATAAACACCCCGGGGCGAACTAGTTTTTAGTATTAGGGGGGAAAACCCACAAATGGTAGCTTTATTTTTAAATTGTTTTCTAAAGGGGATCAATTAAAAATCAAATTGGCCAATCTGAAATTTTCTGAAATTGGAGATGGACCCTAGTTTTTAGTATTTGGGGGGGTTAGTAATAGGGAGAAGGGATTATTTATTTGTTTATTTATTTATATGTATATGGATAATATATATATATATATATATTATATATATCTCTCTCTCTCTCTCTTTCTCTCTCTCCTCTTCTGCAGCCTGAGCATCGGGAGTCCAGTCATTGGAATCGCACACCAAAAGCAAAGGTTCCAAGCACTGAGCTGGGCTCTCACCACCGAAACTTCTGGGTAAAGACATCTTCTGGCTCTGCGGCACCGGCTGCGCATCAACTTCCCTTTTGTAGCACAGCTTCACTTCGGTGGGTGTCATCTGCAGCTGCAGGGTGACCAAAGAACCCAGAGCGACCTCATTGATGAAGAAAAAGGATGGACTTCCTCCTGGCAGCTGCAAACAAACACTGGGTAGGAAGTGATAGTCATCAGCCAAGCAGGCCTTTTTGCCAGTCAAACAACCAAGAACCAGTCATGGAGGTGATGTTTAAAAATCTCTACACTCTATACATGGAATGGACATCCACCCGGATCCACCCCCCTTCAACCCTCTCCTGACTGCCAGTGGGTCACGACCCACTGACCTTCCAACAGGCCGGTGTCAGCCATCAAGGTGCATCCTGTCTCCACTTTGGCGATGCAGAATTTCCTCCTCTGGGAGGTGGTTGGTTGTAAAACAGGTGAAGAACAAACAGCTGCGATCAACTGGGTATCTAGAATGCAGAAATCCCTTGAAATCCCTCACTTAACCATCAACAAAATGTCAAAATGCCATCCCAGCACTCAACCAGCTGGCCCAACTTCGAACATGTCATTCCTGGACTTGGATCTGGTTGCTGTGGTCTTGCCGCCCAGCTGGAAGGTCAGTTCCAAAAACCTCTCCCCAGTGGAGTTGAACCAGAAATCCTTGCGTTGGGAGTCCCAGGCATTGGATTCTGCCAGCAGACACACAGCTTCCACCTCGCCCATGGTGTCATGGCCACACGGCAGGCCGACTAGGCTCACTCCGCATCACATGGCAGCGAACAGCGTAACATGACCCTGGGCCATGTAACCCAGCAAGGGCCCCTGGCAAGTTCAAACACTGATATTGTATGATATTGAACCCGTACTTGCCTATGACTTTGCGTCCATGATAAACCTGATCAACATTGCGCCTGTACCGTTTTCTTGGAATTTGTTGGCACCTAACTAAAGAGTTGAATGGGAGGGGGGGCAAATCTATGCAAAAATGAAAGGCAAAAGCTACGGAGGATTACGGAGGATTGCCGAGGAATAGAACATCCAAGAAACCAAAGGCGAGAGAATCATATAGCATCATATAGCCAACTATTCGTCAAGTAGCTACTCAGCTCAGAAGTCACAGAGTCACAGATTGAAAAAAAAATCAGAGGATCATCCCCCCGGCAACAGTTGGGAAATGAGTCACCTAAGTGACCCGGGGAGTCCGGGGAGGGGACATCACCTAAATCGTTTGCACCATCTTTGGCCTCCCAACGGTTTCAATGACACTCCTGGTCCGTCGCAACTCCTCCAAGCTCTGAAGGCTCTGGGGAGCACCCAGCGGATGAATCGACCCTGCTTGATGGTATGGGATTATGAACGGGTATAACTATGGTCATAACCAGAATTATATAGTTGGTAGATGAACCACATTTATGGTTTCACATCCACTTATAACTGGAATAAGGGGGGTTGATCACCAAGAAGTGACTCTCCGCCCAAAAATGGCACCCCGATTCACTGATCCAAAGCCAAGGACATCACCCTTGGCGCCCGCTGGGCCTCTTGAGCTTGCTCATACTTGCCCAGCTCAAGACACTTCCAACAGTTCTCTACCTTGGCCGGGAGACAAGTTCTGTCACCAGGAAGTTGAAGCCCTTCCCTCTCGTCCTGGCCTCGAATTGGCCCAGCTTTTCCACATCTTTCCCACGCCAAGGCACGAAAGGCTGCGCGGGGTGGCGGGAAGCAGCACCGCCACGTTCGACCTTGGATTCCCGGGTACCTGGTGACGTGAAACCCAGATTGATGACACATGAAAAGAGAGAGAGCAACCCGCAGTCAGCCATTATAACTTTACTCTCATTATATCTTCCAATATAATCACCGTATAACCACCATATAATCACCATATAATCACCGCGTAGTCAATAGATCGAAAGTTGGAAACTTTCAAACTATGCAGGAAATGTCATCGAACTAAAGCCCTGGAAAACATTGTCTATCGTTTTTCGGATGCCTATAGGCATATAAGGTTAGCCCTGAGTTCGCATGATATGGAGACTACCACGTATCAGTTTGGATTAACATGATTCATTCCCGGGTTTTGGCATGGAAAAAGTAAACCGTAAAACAATAATCAATAGGAACATCTACTTAATAATTAATTAAATGATCTATATAAAAGTCATATTTCTCCCGGCCTATCAGGTCAGCCAGGTCTTCCCTTCGATTCCTGCAGCCAAGGCACATATGGGTGCTGTTCCAGGATTTGCCTCAGTGATGTTTCTCCATTTCTGCCATCTGGCCTTTAACTAAATCACTGGGCAAAATGGGGCACTGGATGGCGCGGGTCAATAGATTCAAAATTGGGTATCCCAAAATATCCACTGGATAATCTGGATATCCAAAACTGCCGTAAATCGTTGGTGAAATCATACCCAAACGATGACCCCAGGCAGCGCAGTGCCAAGGCGCCGCAGTTGCGCTTGAACGGAGGTCTCTATAATTTGCAAGCTCCTGCGCTGCCACCGTCTCTGGATTCATTTCAGCTGGCCAACAAAAATTGCCATTTCCACTAAGATCATCTTCCAGAGTCCCATAGCCATGGTGACTCCTAAGGCCCTAAGGCTTCAACCCACCGTCCCCGCGTCTCCTTTTCGTTTCCAGCGGAAGCTTCGGCTCCACTGGCGCCGGAGCAGGGACCGGTGCTGGCTGCGCAACGGCCGGCTTCGCCGGCAACGGGGGCGCATCGGGGACTTTGCCGGAGCCCTCGCCTGGCGGAGTTGGGATCCCTATCGGGCGTTGAAACTCTGGGGATTGCCAGGAAAAATGCGAAAACTGCGGCCCAAATCAAACAGCCCCTGGATTTACACATGAATCCTCAAGTTGCTGAGTGTGTTTTTGAGGTTTCAAGCGATACCGCGACCAATCCTGCTTCCCTATATAACTTGAAAGCAGGTATTGTATCAAGCAAGAATGCCTGTATCTGCTTCACGTGAATCGTACAATTACTGTATCACACATGCAATGGCAAAACCACAAGGCTGCAGTTAGAATATCACCGTCAGAACGGGTGACATCAAAAGATACTGATCACAAAACATAGTATATAGTCCTTTGACTTCGGATTGATCATCCTCTGGGCCCACCTGGGTCGCCTGGGTCCCCTTTCCAATGGCCAACCAGGCCGGCCAGACATCCAAACATCCACGAGATGAACCTCTCACAGGTCACCTTTCCACTGCCATCTGATGCTGCTGCCATCAACTTTCGAAGACGCCTCGGCGAGTTGGGCGGTTGAGTTCTCCAGGCTCCAGCAATCCATACCTACTAAACACACCCCCGGAAACCGTGGTGGATGTAGGGGAGGAAACCACATAATCTGGACATATGTAGAGGGTGTGTCATATTGGGATGGGATTATTGGGATGTTCGCACTTTTTCAACCAGGGGCCATGTCTCAAAGAGCGGTTTCAGAACTTGCTGGGCCGCTGACTCTTCGCTGAGCTCAATGCCCAGATGATTCAGTAAGATTCTCACCTGACCAGAGCAGAATGATGGGGTATCGGATTATCGCTTTGCCGACAACTAGCATTTGTTGTAGTATGCAAACTGGTAGTGATGGCTCATAATGTATCATATTCATAGTGTCTCTATGTGCTGTTTATTTGTTGCATGGGCAGCTGGGGCGATCCAAACCTGATCCTCGGTGAGGTCGGTGGTGTCTGGCAAAGCGCTGCGGAAATGCTCGAGGATCTTCTGCTGGTACCCCATGGCCCTGAGATATGCAAGAGCTGCCCCCTGTCCCCGACAGGCAAAAGAGCTAGACTTTTTTTGACAACACATGGATCTAGTTCAAACTGACCTATTGCTACCAAAATACTGGTTGGTACTGTATACGGTATACTCTACTTGTTGTTACATGGTGTTGTCTCAAACTTCCGACGCCAAACCCAGTGTTTATCCTAATCATTTAAATGGCCAGAAAATTGGGGCCCATCCTCCATTGTTGAACAAACCCATGCATTTCCTTTGCGGTGCAGCTGTAGCCCAATCAGATCCCATCAGTAGCTATATATATATATAATGTGTGTGTGTCATTGTTCTATCTGTATTTAAATATATCTTCATCATTCTTCATCAAAAATCTCCGGATTTCTGGTCGTTTTATGGGCCAAGTTTCGGAGACGCCATGCGGCAACGCACGCGGCGGACGGCCGGACGCAGGCAACCCGTGGCGGCCGCGGGCCTCTGGAGCCTCTGGAGCCATGGCCACGGTGGATCACGGTGGAGCGAGCTCCAAAAGCTACAGAGCTGGATGAAAACAACGAAAACAACGACAGATAGAGAAAGAGAAACAAGAAATATGATATTGTAGGTTATATATCATGTTTTATGAATAAATATATGTATATATATATATATATATATGGAGAGATATTTGGAAATCCACTGATTTGTGGTTTCAACCCATCCAAAAAAATAGCATGCATCAGCTGGGATCACGATTCCTAACGCTATATTGCTGAAAATAAAAATGTTATGTAAAATCCACCGCCCTATGTATATGCATATATGCAGTATTAGATTATTTACTGTTGTTATTTATTAATTACTGGTATGTATTTACTTATTTATTTATCTATTTACACGGGCCATTGTGACAGTGCCTCCACGTCCTCTCTGCGTCTGGTACTTCTGTATGTCCTCCAAGATCTTATGGCAAGTCGAAATGAAAGCCTATGATGGGCGTGGGGATATCACCGAAAACTGGACACACTGGAGCATACTACCAATAGTACCGCACAACGCTTGTCACATGCGTATGACTCAACTTGGAGGACTTCAAGTGTTGAACATAACCATAGATTCGTTTACCAACCGAAGAAAATGCCGCGTGCCGCTCAAATGTTCAATTAAAAAATGGTTTGAAGTTGGATGTTTCGGGTCAAGATGGGTCAAGCTTGGCCGCTGCCGCTTCCTTTCTCTGCCTCTGGGGACCTAATGACACCGATCTGGTGGATTTCCACGGCTCACCGCGGCTCAGGGGTTCCAGCTTCCTTCGCAGAACTGATGGGGAAAAATGTTGCAGGTTTGGCCCCTGGTTTCCAGTTCTGCTAGGAAGCAAATGAATTGATGGGGAAACTGGTAGGGAAGTGTCATACCTGTCATACCTCAAGCTGTTTCACCCATTTTCTAGGAATATCTTTGTGATACCATGGAGCATGTCTTTGGGAACTCATCCACCAGTGCCGAACTCTCCGCATCGGCCTCAGCCTGCACCGGCGCAGCCTCCGTCCTGCAACAGAGTGCTGACAAAGAGCGCCACTTCAACATACTTCATCGATATAAGATCGATATAAGATCCATAAGATCAGCCTTTTGTCACCTCAAAATCAGATGATGTCTGAAGTATATTAGTATATTGATACAGTAAATAATACATGATTGAACCATATTGAACCATCTTCTACTCGTGTTTTCTTCGGCACCATGTCCAAATCCCTACCAAATCTCCATGCCTGTCTGGGACACGAGACGCTCGCTCCACCAAGGCAATCACCTCAGGTGGAGCTGAGCTCAGCTTTTCCACATTGATGTTGAGTGATTTACCACATGATCCCCAGAAGATCAGTGCAATTCTGGGTTCCGATGTCAAACTAAGCGTACCCATGTAAAATATGTAAAGTAGTAACTAACCGGCTCAATAACCCAATTTGACTGGCTAACTAAGTGACTGACTAACTAATTGGCTAACTTACTAACAGACTACCTGGCTACAGACTGACTGACTACTGTAGCTACTGACACACAAGAAAAAAATGCTAAACTAATATATGTCGGGGAAAACGGCCGACATCGACACTAGCGCGTGAAAGGCATGGCAAGCTGCGCTGCGCCTCCACATGGATCGTTTGAGGAAAGGAGTCCACAGCAACTGCTCTGGTTGGAATGAAGTCATCTGCTAGTTCCTGGGAGACACCAGAGATCACCAGAGCCAGCATACAAACCATCGGTATCCATCGGTTGCATCCATCGGTTCCGATGTGATTTGCCCCACGTCCTCGGTGGAAGTGCCAAGCTTGGCGATGTCCTGATAGGGACGTCGCCCCCAGAACTGAACCGCTGGGTTATGCTGGGTTTGGTGGATTTCTTTATGGTGGGTCCCACATGGGCGATAAGGTGTCTCTGAGAAACTGGAAGGAAACGCAACCACTAATTTTGCACAGGTATCAAATGGCGGTGTATTTGCTTCCATGATGTTCCAATGTTCCATTCTATTTCTCATCTGGATTCATCTGGCAAACCCAATGCCACATCCAGCTCCTCGGCCATGCTCTCAGCATTGCAACCTTGCTCACACTAAAAGCCACTTCACTACAATGGAGGTCTTGGCAGTAAAAGATCTCCAGATTTCAGGGTGCGGTTCCACAAGCCCTTGGGCTCGGCTACAGACTTCTAACTTAAACCGGGGATTAACTCACCATTGATGTTCACCCATTCACCGCCACTTGATGTTCCGTTCGATCTTCCTTTCCACCCGCCACCCATTCACCGCGGTGTTTCTTGGCCCCGCGCTGATGTACACGATGCGCGACACCTGAACCCGGCCGCGGAGAATTTCCACCAGCCTGGGATGCAGGCCTGGCGACAGGTCGCAGGGCCAACGGGAAAGTTGGATCATTTAGCAATGTAGAGGAAACACCATGGGTTCATATTCAATATACTTAAATATTGGTTCTTTCTTCCAAATGATTATGATTCAGATGCACAGGGAAAACTATGCCGTTTACCTCCAAATTGTCCTTTTAATAGGGCGTTCATCGATTCTTTCCGCAGAAACAAGTTCTGGAACCTGGGTGTATAATGGCAACACCAAGATCATCTCCCTTCGCTCCAGGCATTTTCGTCCGGGTTCAGCCACATCAAGGCATTCAGACATTTGCATAGCCTGCACAGAGATTTCCTCCCATGTTGGGTCTTTTTTCATGAAACATGTGGTTTGCTGGTCGTTCCCCCAGTCGAAGATGTCGCCAACCATCACCGACAGTGATGGGCCCCTGGCCCCTATCAAAACTCAAAACAGCACTATATAAGCAAATACGTATTTACCATTATTTACCCTTAGCTAGGAGCCCATAGGCCAGCTAAATAATGTTATAAACCTCCTTAAGTATTCAAAACCCATCGCATCACCGGGGCCAGGAACAATGAACTGCTCTCTTCGAGTTTCAGCAATCAATTCCACTTGAACGCCAATGGTGGTCTGGAAGTTGGCGATGCGATGCGAACTCACAGGTCACTTTTTATCTTTTTAAACAATATTCATCTGGGAACGGATCACAACTGTGATGCCATTCTAAACTTAGGTACTATTTCTAAGCATCTGTTTCGGTGGTAGAAAGATTTGAACCCATATCATCCACCTTGAATCCACAACTTGATTGTGGTCTTGCGAGCTGAAATGATACACAACTGACCCACGTATTGATAACGCTAGAAGTAGAAGTAATAAATGCAAATATGTAGGTCAAATCACGATAAAATACGACAAGTCTGGCATTCTCTGTCTCTGTCTGTGTTTTCAGCATGCACCATCTTCCACCCCCGTGCTGCGACGGCGATGGCTTGGATGGCTTCAGGCCACACGGGTCGGAAGCATGACATGAGCAGTGCCTAAATTGGTCCCCAGACCTCAACATGCTATGAAAATTGATGGCCCCAAGTTGGATAAATAGTGATAAATACTGTTTAAATGATTTACCAAAAAAATGCTTTATATACATATTTATACAATGATCGAAGAGTTTCATGATTTCACCAGGGATGATTTCACCCAAATTGGACGGATTTCGTAAAGATTGTGAGCGTTGCCGGGGAGTTGTTCCGAGTCTGTGAATCATAAGACTCCCAGCCCAAGGAAATCACAAGTAAAACTGCAGTGCTTGTGACAAGCGGATTTTTCCGCCTTTCCCTTGAATCGAATGAATCCAAAACCGCCTGACCATCAGTAGTCGACATAACTATCGATCAGCGGTGAACTGGGCATTGCTCACGTTGCTAAAATCCAAGCTGTCAGCTTTCTGCTTATGCCTCTCCAAAGGTCTAGCTGCCTAGCTAGTTCTGGCAATTACACCTGTCCATGGTCAGTCGGAAGTATGGTTCTACTGACATGCCAGAAACACATCGAAACTTCTGCATGGGAAAATGACGTTCTTGCGATGGGAGATGTCGCAGCTCGCTTCATGTTTACTTTCTAAGGGAAGCACCAAGTCGTCGAAGCTCAATGTCTCCTTGGGTCCTTGAACATGGCCAATCTCTTCAATTTCAACCGGGCTGGGGCTAGGCAACTGCCCCTTCACTATCTAATGCACTGACGGAGCTGCAAAACTCACTCATTTTGCCGGATTGTTGTCCTGCCACATCTGCGTCAACACCGTGGTGTTTCTTAGGATGCAAAGACAATAGAAAACAGGCCCAACCAGGTTTTCCGGTGAGACCTGCCCCGCAGTCCTTTCACTGCAACCAATATCCGCAGATGGAGCGCAACGATGCCATTTGGCCGGCCATTTGCCACTGCCACAGCCATGGCGCTTGTGGGAAGTCCTCCGTCGTGAAGACCGTGGGCGACCACCTGGCACGATCAGAAGCCCTTCTCGCCTTGGAAATAAGGTGAAAATGACGGAAGATCCCCTCTGGTAATTTAAAATAGCCATGGAAAAGAACCATTTGAATGGGAAAATCAGCGAACTCCATGGGCCATGGCTTCCATGGCTGGAACCAATTACCAGAGGCTATGGAAAACTATGGGAAGATCGGAAGATCACCTTAAGACATGTTCAAATGAGGATGTTGACCTTGACCCATAGCTTAGACCTGAGGGTACCAACTGAAGCATTCTGATGCACAACCAAAATCTGATGGTTTTATCATGAATTCCTTTCAACCCATTGCACAAATGTTCAATGAGTTGAAAGTTGGATCCATAAGCCATAAGAATCCACCACCCCCAAATTGTGGTTCTTTTTTTCGCATACCCCCTATTTGAAGTGATTGATCATAGCTGCCAAATGGCCGGTAATTGTTGCAAACAAGTTTAATCCCTACAGCATGTAAACCATGGTAACATCCTTTAACATCCATTAAAATTCAATATACATTATGTTTCCATTAGCATCAAGCAAAATCAATCAAAATCCACTATATAAAGTCCATTAACATCCATGATCATCCATGTTATCACATCATATTTCACATAAACCCCACCTTACCCGATGTCAGTCGGGGCACTCGAAGGATCCTTCCATGGGCCAGGGCCAGCCGGCGTTGCCCGCGTTGCCCGCGTCGCCCAGGTTGCCCCTGTCGCCGTCATAGCCGCGGGCCAAGTCGTTGCAGGACATGTCCTGGTATGCCAAGGTGGGGATTTTGATGCAGGATATCATGGGAAATTGATCTGATATTCTTGGTATATTTTGAATTTAGAGTGGATATTCCTCATGGTTTGGGTTTTAGCTAGATATGACTTGATATGACTTGATTCCCCCCATTCATGGCAGCCCATCGAACCATGGTGGATGGGGATCAAACCACATATGCCTGGGACCACAGAACGCGGCTGTTTATATAATATGAACGGGGGATGGGATGCGTAACCCCCAAAAAAAAAAACAAAAAAAAAACACAATAAAATCCTTACTAAATAGTCATATATGAATTGAGCCTTTTCTATATTTTTTGGGGGCTCTTTTTTGCAATTGTTTTCATGGAACAATCGGTGATGAATTGTGATGAACTGCTGGACGCTTGGGCCCACCTTTTTTTCACAGCTCCGGGGCTTCGACAGATCCCATGAGATCCCATGAGCGAAGTGTCTGCCATGTCCTCCCACTGGTTGTGCTGATGGCCTTTCTGCTTGGGTCAATGCAATTTCGTTTTCGAGCCAAGGAGTCCAAAGGACTTGGACGGAAACAGTACGTGTGATCCGAAATTTACTCATCAGGTCCACCTTGATTTCTGACAGCACCGTCTGGGAAGTAACTGGGCAAGAGGTGAGTGTAATTCACAACCGTGCCACTCTGAATCTCTTCAATCATTCCCCTCAACATCGGCGGTCCGTAGTCAGACCATCCAAGCTTTCATGAAAGGCGACCCAGGGATTGAAGCCGATAGTCACACAGCACGATTGCTGAGGCATCGCTATCAGCTTCAAGCCCTGGGTCGCGAACGATCAAAAAAAACGACAATCCTGGTTATTGAACATCAGTACATGTTTTAAAAAAACAACGGCGTTCGCTGAAAAACCGCAGCTACTCCATCCAGGCTCCGCCGTAGTACACCAGGAAGGTACGCAACAAAGCAGCCTTGGAAGTCGTCCTTTGAGACTCGAAAATGTTCACAAGCTCGGCTGTCACGTTGGCAGCGCTTCAATGAGATGAATAGTCAAGAGCTACCTTCTTTATTCCCTCAGCGGCATCGAATTTCTTAGTCTCGATGTGTTTGCCATATTGCTCCAGAAATGGTGCAAAAATCTGTTGGATCAATGGATGTGCGCGATCAACGTTGGTCCAAAAAAACCGTTTGGTGTTCCGGAGGTCTTGAGAAGCCAGAAAGGACAAGGGCATGAGCCGCAGTTTCCTGGTTGCCTCTGGCCAAGAGTCCATAGCGTCCGATACAATGATTGATACCCGTGCGAATCAAAGCCTGGCGCTTCAAAGTCCGACGAATCTTCCCGAATGCTTGCACCAGCCTGAACTGTGGCCGCAGGATGTCCGCGTGTAGCGTGCCTAGATCTTGCCAATCTTTCATCGGGTTTCGGACTCTGACGAACGATCATTTTCCCCTTGGTCCAGTTCGGTCCACCCTGCAGTGCTTCATGGCATCACTGCTGTGCCTTGCTCCCGCATTCTTTAAGCATGAACTGTTCCCATGAACGTCGTACACAAAGAATATCCAACCAACAAGGGCATCCTCTGGTAATCAAACGTGGCAATGGCAAATTCACCAGTTGTGGATGATTTATATGCACATTTATAGGGAATGTCCCATTGGCATGATTGATTACCGGAGAGTACCCTAAATCATCCTAAAACTTGAGTCTTTGAAACCCCGTCGCAAGTGAAGGCACTTCAGTCTGCCTGACATTTGCCTGTTTCTGAGGCTCAATTATCCATCCTCCAGCAAACTAAGACGTTTTGCAGTCTTCAAACCGCTGCTGCACCCTATTTCTTGAGCCAAAGTGGTCAAGAGTGCGTGTCATTCACGCAGGGGCCATGTCGTTGGCAATGGACTTGTTACACTTCTCGATTTGTGCACCTCAGGAGGCAGATGTCAAACGTCCCCCCGCGGATCCACTGGCTGAGGAAACATGCCACGCCACAAGGGAGAACCCGCCCGGAAGGTTCTCATATGTGGCCGAATCACTGCAGCACGCCAGGTGGATCCGAAGATGTGCAATGAAACGGAGAAGTGAAGAAAAAAAATAGTGTACAAAGCTACATGCCCTCACGTCAGCGCGCAGCGCAAGAAGACATCAGCAGCACCAGAAGGTGAAGAAGCACCAAAAGCAAAGCCAGCCGCCACCAAAAATTCCTTAAATGCAGGAGCCCGCGTCGAACGCTGGAGCCCTACATGCCCCTTTAAGGGTATATAGGTACTATACTTGGCGACATTCCCCGCTGGTGACCCGCGTTGAAGGCAGAAGGCCCGCGCCAGGACTTTGCGGTGCAATCGTTTCTGAGCACTTGGCCAATCTAAGAGGTGGACAAAACTAAGTTTCCAGCCAAACAGTCAGACCAAGAGCCTGAGGATTGAATTTTCCAGGCGGCAAAGCCTTTGTGAACAAATCTCCTAGCTGGTCATGGGTGCCAGTGTGAACCAAGGCACACCAGGTACTAGTTGCCTCATGCAATGATGCCAAGGACAGCTTTGGGGTTCGCGCTAAATGTCTGAGTTTAACTGAATAGCCCTTCTTGATGGCTTGGACAACAGCGGTGTTATCCTCGCGACAAACTGGCCTAGGAATCTGACCCTCCCCCAAAAGCTTGTTAAGGAGCATTACTGCGGGCAACAACTCTTCATGAAGACCCTCTGCTAGACTGTTTAGTTCTGCGTCCGCGGTGGAACGCGCAACATGTGATTGCCGCCTGCTGCTCCAAATGATCGGAGCGAATGTCCCTCTAGGACCTTGCACTACTAGAAACAAGCCTGAAGTGCTTTTAGCTGTTAAGGGGCACCCTCCTAGATCCGCGTCAGCGTACAGATCTAGAGAACATTCATTAGGGGGATCCCAAACTTGAGACTTCATGCACAGGTTCCTAGTGGTCCAAACATAGGAAAGGAGCCGATAAAGTTGTTTATCGGCGTTTCGACTCCATTTCGTCACCTGGGTGGCCAAAGAGCTTACTGCAAAGGCCAGGTCTGGCCGAGCAAGGCGTGTCAGCCAAAGAAGTTGCATGAGGACACTTGCTGCCTTAGAAGAGATCTGGCCTTCGACCTCGTAATCGGCCTGAGTCAACATCCCTTCAGTGACATAGGGCGTTGACACTTTTCTGAAGGCTACATTTCCCCCGGTGATGTCCAAGTATCGGTCCAACACCTGCTGTGCATAATCACGCATGTCAAACACACATGTGGAACCGCTTAGAATGTGAGACCGACCAATGAACTGACTCAAATCCTCTTCTGGTTCAAGTTCAAGTTTGCTACGGAGGGATTCCCAAAACCATGATTGGTTAGCTTCTGGTCCAGCGCACAACACATCATCTACATAAACAACTACCAAAAGGCGTGCAGTTGGGTGCATGTAAACGCTTGGGTGGCCGTCAACTGGTTCAAGGCCCAAATCCCCGATCAACACCTGCTTGAGGTGAAGATCCCAAAAAGCACTGGCCAATGGGTGGCCGTAAAGGGCCCGCACTAACCGCACTACTGGAGTTTTAAAGCGACCTCTCCATGAGTCCAGCCAAAGTTCGGGTGGAATCACCACCCACGTTTCTTCCTCGGTGAGGAGGAGAGCCTGTAAGTAAGCTTTTACACAGTCGGCCACCTTCAGCACATTTCCCACCAAAAGCCCATAGAATATGGCAATGTTGATGGCCTGAATATTCGTTGGGGTAGAATAAAGTTCACCAAAGGATGCAGCCCCGCCCCAGGAATCCTTGACCTGATCCCCCCGGAATACCAATCTACCCTTGTGTTTCCTTTTGTCGGGGGATTCCCAATGTTTTACGCTTGCTATGGCCATGATGTCTGCAATATGTATTTCTTTTCCTTCCCTACGGGCTTCCTGTATAAGGTCTGCCTTCTCACGCACGGTCGAATCATCCCATACCCCACGAGCTCGTACACCCTCCCCGTCTTCCCAGATGGCCTTCAGGGCCTGAGGGTCCTGTCTGATCTCTTCTCTGGTCAATTGCCGATGTATAAGGGCCATGATGGATGGGGGAACGTCATTGAGGTGAGAGACCCGCTCTCGGTGTGATTGATCCGTGAAAGGCATGGTGGGAAACGCTGGAATACGATCACAGAGAACCCCGGGGAAAAGAGAAGTCAAGATGCAAACTGCCATGTCAACATTGTAAATTCCAGACTTGGTGGTGAGATTACCTTCAAGGGAGTCATGGTATCCAGAAGGGTGCTTGCATGTCTTAGATTGAAGTTCGTTTCTGAGTCTGCAAGAATCTGATAAGATCGTCCAAGGACTTTGGGGGGGTTTTCCATCTATTTCCAAACCAAAAGCACAACCGTCAACAGCAACCGGAATCAGGCTGAAATAATCTAAAGTCTGTTGAACAACCGGCTCGCCCCAACCCTTGTTGTCTCTGGACCATTCAAACGTAACAGATCCCCCTCTAGAGCATTTCACGAGCTCCCCAGCTTCCTTGAATTTGTGAACGAGTTGCAACGAACGACATCTAGCAAGGTAAAGCTTGTCCTCAAACTTCTGGCCGTAGCGATGCATGTTCATCTCTTGCCAAGGGCCCCACGGAGTGCAAGGGAGTGACCCCCACAAGTGGATTGGTCCAGGGTTTTCTTGAATTTCAAGTTGGAGCCAATCAAGGAACTGTTCGAACTGATCATCATTCTCAACATCTAAAGTGGACTTAGTGATTCCAAAATACGGGATTCCAAGATGACTCGCAACCCTTGAGCATGCTGAATTCGCCTCACAACAGAATTCAATGAACATGCCAATCCTAGTCCTAGCAATACCCCCAGGCATAGGTGCGTACTCGGCCAAATCCTCAACATCATCAACAAACCCTGATTCCGCGGAGCTCTGGGCAGGAGTGGTTGGGGCAGGGCCTGAACTAGAACATGCAGATTCGACCTCGCCTTGTTCAGGGGTTCTGGGACCAAAAGGAAACTGTGGAACCCAATTGTCAAGGGAATCATTTTCGTCCTCAGATTCTCGGATATCAAAAAGTTTGAATACATCGTCTTTGGGTTGTTCCTCATCTTCATGTTCCTGATGACCGTAAATATCCCCCCCGCCGGACGCTTCATCAAAGGGTTCGAATTCGTTTAAAAGACGGTTGAAACGGGACCGACATTCAAGGGAATGAGAATAAGTACCACGTAAACAACCATCACAATTATCAGTAGAACCATAGTGGTTGAGACGTCGTTTGGTGATAGACCGATTCCGGGGCACAAGGAGGTCATCACCGTCAACATCCGAATTTGAAGCCGGAGGAGGAGGGAGTTCGGTTCGTAGTGATTGCAACATAGGAACTGAGGTGAGCGGAAACATCCACTTCCCTACAGGAGCAATCAGATCAGCGGTGACAATTTCGCGAACACGATCAGAACCAGTCAATGATTCAAGGTCAAACAACACATGGACATCTTTGCAACGCATACCTGGGAGAACCTCTGGCCCAACATGCAAACCAGCGATACCCGTGGGACCAAAATCTTTAGGGGCTTTGGGATCCTTGGCGCGAGACAGATACCACACTAAAGCACCGAAAGGAAACATCCGGGTTTCTGGTTGATAAGATAAAGCCATGTGAATCTTGCTCTCATACTCTGATGGAGGAGGGGCAGGTCCAATGAAACCTTCCGGTAAGGCATCATCGTGTTGCCGGACTGCTTTTCGCAATCCACCAGGTTCAAGAGAAGGAAAAGTGTTGAAGCCATACTGGTATGAGAAACATCGCATAGCTCGGGGCCAAAATTTGACGCCTAAACCACTTTGTAAAAGTAAAGATCGGGTTCCTTGTCGCACCGTTTTGATAGCTGACTCAGCACTTGGGTTGTGTTTGGGGTCATTTGGAGGAGAAGGGTCCGAAGACATGCCAAGATTGTGAATGGCAGCCAAAATACTGGGATACCGGTCTGACGCGACGATTGGACGAGTTTCACGACAAAAATGACGCAGCGCGTTTTCAACAGCGGACTGGGACTTGTTGGTGGCTGGGTAGGTATGGATGACACCCGAATACTGGTCGACGCAAACTAGAGCATATTGTTCACCCTTGAAACCTACATCAGCGGCCTCAAGGTGATCGCAGGAAATTCTGTGTAAGAACCCTCGTGGGGCTTCAACCACTTGTGCCTGTTGATCTGCCTGGGACTGGTTTTTAAAGCGTCGATGCGCGTGGGTCCGCAGTTTGGCTTGTCTACAAACATCACATGCAGGGTGTGCGGGTTGATGCGTCAATAAGTGATCAATCGGAATGCTTGCGGGGCGAGCTAAAACCTTGGGTTCTTCGCTCTGTTCTGGGGCTTCAGGTTGTGAGCGCGCGATGTTGGGATCACTGGGTCCTTGTGCTTGACCTTCCGGCCGTGAAGATGAAGCAACAACATCGAAACTCTCAAGCTCGGGTAAATCTACTTGGGCTGATTTGTGTTCCTCTTTGGAGGGACTGGGCATCTCAACACTTGGTGATGAGGATTCATGAGGCATCTTGGATGCTGGCATACCATGTGCAAAAGAAATTGTTTCCTTGAACATGGGAACACAATGATCAACTCGATCCGCTTGGTAACAACGGGAGTGGTCACAAGAAACATTGAAAGAAACACCAGGAGGAACCAATGTGGGTTGATAAGAAGGACCCCAAAAGAAACTGAAACCTTTCTCAATCAACTTCCCAAGACTTTTGACATAGGGGCAAGATTGCAACATGTAAACCAAACCATCTCCAGCAACATCCCCCACGGTGCTAACTGTATTTGTTGCGGCCTTTGGGCCACCACCTGTGTCAAACGTCAATGGGACGTCTGACACCGTATTGAAATCAGCAAGCCAAGATTCCGGAACACCCTGATTGCAAAGTGCCCTTGTCGAGGCCAGATCCTCCCCAGCTCCTGAATCCAAGGCCCATTCCAGTTCAAACTGGTTGGAAGAAGGTACATGCGATCCGGTTGTCCCTGCCGCAGCACCTAGGACTACCATTGCGACCATTGCAGCCTTAGCTGGCGCAGCTTTGGCCGCAGCACCTGAGGTGGTGCTTCCCGCTTTGCTCTTTGGAGCAGCCATTCCTTGTGACCCTGAAGACGCTTGTGACGGACCTTCATGCCTGTACGGGCAATCAGCCCCCCGCCTACAAAGACCTTCGGGGTAAAAAATGCAAGCACCCTGCTTTGAAGAAGCTGATTGTCCAGATTGTCCGGACTTACCATGCTTCTCCTGTGATTGGCCTTTGTCATCAGGTTTCCTTGGGTGTGAAGCTTGTGGGGATCCCTTAGATTTACCTTGGGACTTACCTCCTTTTCCCTTGCCCTTAGACTTCGGGGGTCCGTCACCCTTTCCCTTCCCCCCGGGTTTGACAGGAGGTGGAGTTGGGTTACCAGGCAAGCCAAGCTTCTTCGGACCTCTTTTCAACCCTTCTTGAATGGAAGCAAGATTTTTCTCATGTTGAGATTCGGCAATTACTCGCTGAAGTCGGGACCATAAATACTCATAAGATCTTTCATTGCTACCTACAGGAGATTCCTTGATACGATCAATGGTTAACTGCAAAAGCCTGACCTTTTTGAGTTTTTCAAACAACCACTTGGACATGATCTGATCGCTTGGTCTTTCAGCTACCGGGAGTTGACCCAAAACGTATTGAATCTTGTCCCTGAAGGAGACGAGAGAAGACAAGTCGGATTCTGGAGATGGCATTTGAAATAATTCTACAGCTGAAACAACACTTCCAAGGGCAGAATCAAGGTCATATTCCCGAACAATCATGTTTAAAAGGGGTCTCCCTCGAAGGCTGATGCTATTGGCCATCATTTCTTCCAGGTGTGCTTGAATTCTGGTCCCAAAATAACCCTTCAGACACGAATCCCTAGAAAACCAGGAACACAATATGCGGTCAAACCGTGGAAACCCATCACTTTCATGACGAAGGTACTCAACATCAGCAGCTGACTTGGCGTTAAAAGCAGTCATAAGCCATTGATACAAATGTCCTTCATCAGATTTGTCAAGAGCGATGAGGGCTGGTAAAAATGCATTTTTCCATGACCTGAGCGCACCTGCGGAGTCCGGCAACGCCGGCATTCGCACTGCTGCAACATCCTTCCATCGGATGCAGCTGTCTTCCAACGTGCCTTGATCCTCAGCTGGATCTGCACTGGACTCCTGATCCAGTCGAAGCCCGCTAGGCTGGGATCCAACGACTGGGACGAGTTCCTCCTCATCATCAGGATGGGGTTCCCCGGTTTCATCTACTTCCCAATTTTCAATATTAGCTAGCCGCTCAAAAATGGTCAACATTTGATTTTCCAAACCATTCATTCGATCCATCATCTGGGATTCAAAAAGGGTTAATCTTTCAGCGATGGTTTCAATCTTCCTATTCAACTCCGCAGCATTGAGTCCCAATGATGGTGCAGTTGACTGGGCTTGAACATCTGCAAGATTTTGGTGAAGCTTCTGCACTTGGTCCAATAACTCTTTCTCCCTTAAAGAGAACTGCTTCATCAATTCCCTTTCCCTTTCCATCATGAACTGAGCAGCACTTGCCTGCACGTTGGCGACTGTCTGTGCTGCCTCAGTGGTTGCACTAGCAACGTACGTCGCTGCCTGAGATTGAACCTGAGCGATTGTCTGAGCTGCCTCCTTGGCAGCGTTGGACCTAATCTCGGAAGCATATTGAGCTGCCTGGGATTCAACGACTTGAGCATGAAGGGTGGCCGATGAGACCAAACGTTCAGCCTCTGCCTTAGTCATATTTTCCCGTTCCTTAGCCGATAAAACCTCAGTTGCAGCTTGACGCATGACCTCAGGATCTGTCCCAGGTGCAACATACACCGCCTGTTGATTGTACACCGTGCCAGTCTGTCCGCTTTGTTCATCTGCTGGCCCGGTGTTAGAAAACCCGGCGCTAAATGGCAAGTCGTTTGGATCCTGATGCCTAAAAACCGATTTTGGTCTGACAACAGGGGACCTGTTGCGATTTGTCGTTTGGCCAGCGCGGGCAAGCGCTGATGATGGTCTTTCCTTGGAAATAACCTTTTTTGAATGAGTGCGGACTGATCTTACCGATGAACTCCTGGAACCATTTGGTGAATCTTGAATCATGCCAGGATTCCCACCAATCCCTTCAGGGCTTGAAGTTGAAAAGTTCAAAGAAGAAGAATTTCCGGTAGTTGACATCTCCTTGCAACCAAGAATCAATAGAAAGGCTGCGAGTAAACTCGAGGGAACACCAAGCTCTGAACGCGCTGGAGTGCGTCTGCAATGGTGGTCTGGATTACTGGCCACTCGTGAGAAAACCCTTGGGCAAACTGAACACCACTAACCCCTCTCCCCCTAACAGCCCTGATCACAGATGCTTTGTCGTCAATGTGAACAGCACAAACGTTGGAATTGATCCGACACTTATCCTGATCAGAACAAATACACAACGAAACAAGTTGATGGTTGGGAATACCTCTCAAAGTCAAGAATCTATTCAGGGACTGAATGTTACTCCTCAACTCAGCACGTCTTGATTGCGATTTCTGCCCAAACTCTCCAATGTACGAGCAAACGCCAATGCGATGCCTCTGATCCTGTTGCAAAAATTCTAAAATAGCAAGCTGGTTTGATCCCCGAACCCCAACACCTGCTGGTGCAGGACCCCCTGCGTACTCGCAATCCAAAACGTTGTGGAAGTCTAGGCTAACCCGAATCTCAGGATTTGTACAAGTACCAGTGGAAGTCTTCACAATTGGTGGGTTGGTCTCGGGGGCAACAGGTTCACTAAGACGTTTGGGGGGTAACTTAGGTTCCGGTGCGCTACACACTGCTATTGACTTAGACAATGACGATGCCTCGGACTCAAATGTCACAGGAACAGGTACCTCAATGGCGCTCTGGCCGCAAGATGATGCTTCCAAACTCGTTGGCTCAGAAGTCCCTTTTGGAGGGGATGCAGATTTAAAAACAGCACCCAGCTTGGGGAATATTCCAAGGTTTAAAGCTTGTGAGCCCGTTGGTGGGGAAGCACTGGGGTACCCTACCGTCTTAGGAACAGGAACCGTCGAAGTTGTGAGTTTGTTGGGAGGTGGTACCACTGAAACAGGAGCAATAAATGACTCTGCAACTGCCTCTGGTCCAACAAAAGAACTGGCTGATGCGCCGCCCTCAAATGGTTCAAAAGTATGACCAAAACTACTACTAGAACCACCCAACGATCCAAACTTTGGGGCCGATGAGAATGAGGATGACAAACCAACCTGCGGTACCGAAATTGCTGATGATCCCACAACCAACTGTCTAGCCGACAAAGGTCTAGCACTAGGTGACTGGTGAGTTGCAGCAAAAGCTCTTGGCACGTGTTCCCCTCTTTCGAACTTCTCAGCTAGTTCTTTCTGTTTCTTTGCCTTCTTGCCTCCACGTCTGCTATGTCGCTTATATTGGTCACCCTTATCACCCTCAGGATCACTCATGCAAGTGAGAGGCGAGAAAGTACCAAGAAGCGCTTTGCCAACCACCCGCGTCAAACGCAGAAGAGATTAGCAGTGAAGAAGCTCAGCCGCGCGCCAAGAAAGCCAGAAAGCAAAGGATTGGGGGCTTAGTCCAAGAACCGCAGCTGCGCAAACAGCACCGACGCCAAAGGGAGAAAAGAAAGAGCGTATACGGCTGATGACCACGTTTTGCAGTCTTCAAACCGCTGCTGCACCCTATTTCTTGAGCCAAAGTGGTCAAGAGTGCGTGTCATTCACGCAGGGGCCATGTCGTTGGCAATGGACTTGTTACACTTCTCGATTTGTGCACCTCAGGAGGCAGATGTCAAACGTCTAAGAGACAAAAAATGCTCTCAATAGTCCACCATGAAGTCCATGCCGAAATCCCCAGCAGAAACATGCCGAAAGCCACTTGCGGACTGTCCTCGGTGGAACTGGACCACCAACTGTATGATGCCATCTCCAGCATTTGCGCCGCTTGCAGAAGTTGCATACCCAGGTCATGGGAGCCTAGGGCTGAAACATCGAAAAACCAGTCAGGCCATGTTGACTTGTTGACCCCCTGGCGTCATCAAAGAAGAAACCCAAACTTGAATAGTTACAAAATCATCACGCCCTACGCTTGGCAGTTTTGGGCATCTTGTCTTCAGGGCATGGTGTGGGGTGTGTCTGAAGATCAGGCGCCAAAGGTCAAAACATCAATCACCCTTCCCCCCTAAGCCATCCAATCAACGAAGCCCATGCCATAAACTCAGCAAGTAAACCTCCCCACCTCGGGACGGCCCACCTTCCCACCATTCGTCACCCAGCAGCAGTCGATCCACTCGATTTCCTCCACCACCTGCTGAATGAGGCCTGCAGCCTGCAGCAGATCTCCAGGGACCGCAACCTTCGAAGCTGCTGCCTCAACAGGGGCTCCACTAGGGACCAGAATTCATTCGGCACCAGGTACTGTACCTGGTACGGCTGGGAAATCCCTCAAAATGGAAGTTGAATGGGAAAATCATCGGACTAAATTGGGGATTTTCCATTCCCACGTTTGATCGCCGGAGGGTATAGCAAATGGGGGAACACTTCAATCATCCCCAGGAGCAGACTGGGCAACTGAAGTTGATACTCCAAAGATACCAAGCCAGCCGGCCTCCTGCAGTCGATACCCCAGCTGTCGGAGCTGAGACTGCGCGTCCATCTGCTGATGGGAATCTGCTGCGTGCAACAGCAGCCGGGCTGCGTAGTCAAGCTGCTCACCTCGGCGGCTGCTGCACATGATGTCCTGGTGCTGCTAGGTCTTATATATTTGTATTTTAGAAAACGGAACATCATGACTGATAGATGTCGATAATGATGACTCCCCTGCGAATGGGAAATATCATCCTCAATGGTATCTTTAGCGTGTGTATTTTGGCTATTGCTCTCTAGGGAGTCATCCACCCATAAGAATGCTCTGGTACAAACTGGGTCTCCCAAATGATGATCAACCATTAGATTCTCGTGCCAGGCTTTTGGCACCAAATAGTACACTCAGTCCCAAAATCCAGTGCTTCATCATATTTTCTACTAAAATGTGGCATCCCCAGGTCCAACTAGGTAAACCGTGCCCCGTGCCTGCCATCGAGTCGAGCTCGTCATCTTGTGGCATCTCCGCAGGCGGCTCGGGTGGAGGGTCGGGCCTCGCAGATAGCGATGGATTTTCCAAAGGGTGTAGAATAGTTTTTGGATGTTTTTTTGCCTCAAGTTTTGGATTTTTTTTTGGTGTTCTTTCCCGGTACCATTTGCCTTGTATTTGCAACAGTTTGGAACTAGAACCTGTCATTCTGTATGGTATTTGCTACATTTTGGCATGGTCACTTTGCATTTTGCATGGTATTTGCTACATTTGGCCACGTTTGCCTTCCATTTTGCATGGTATTTGTCATATTTTGGCATTTCAACCTCTCATTTGCATGGTATTTGCTACATTTTGGTGCTTCAAACGTTCATGTGGGTCTCTTGAGGGTTCTTTAAGCTTTCATTTAGGGTTTCATTTAAGGTTTCATTAAGGGTTTCATTTAAGGTTTTATTTAAGGCTTCATTTAGGGTTTCATTTAGGGTTTCATTTCGGGTTTCTTTAGGGTTTCATTTAGGGTTTCTTTACGGTTTCATTTTAGGGTTTCTTTAGGGTTCGGGTTTCTTTAGAGTTCCATTTAGGGTTTTTTCCGGGGTCTCTTATCAGGGCTTCAGGAGTTCCAAACGTTCAAATGGGTTCCTTTAGGGTTTCTTTAGGGTTTCATTTAGGGTTCCTTTAGGGTTTCGCTTAGGGTTTCATTTAGGGTTTCATTTAAGGTTTCAGTTTGGGTTTCATTTAGGGTCTCATTTAAGGTTTCTTTAGGGTTACAATTTAGGGCGTCAATTCAGGGTTTCATTCAGGAGTTCATTTAAGCTTTCTTTAGGGCTTCATTCCAGGGTTTCTTATCAGGATTTTTTTCACGATTTCTAAACGTTCAAGTGGGTTCCTTTAGGGTTCCTTTAGGGTTTCATTTAGGGTGTCATTTAGGGTTTCTTTAGGGTCTCTTTAGGGTTTCATTTAGGGTTTCTTTAGGGTTTCTTTAGGGTTTCATTTAGGGTTTCAATTTGGGATTTCTTTAGGGTGTCAATTTAGGGTTTCAGCTAAGGTGTCAGTTACGGTTTCATTGAGTTTTTTTCCCAGAGTGTTGTTTAAGGTTTCTTTGGGATGTCATTTCGGGTGTCATTTAAAGTTTCTTTAGGGTTTCACTTATGGTTTCTTTAGGATTAGTTTATGGTTTCTTTAGGGTTCATTTATGGTTTCTTTAGGGTTCATTTAGGGCTTCATGTAGGGTTTCTTATCAGGATTTCTTTAGGGGTTCTTTGGGTTTCACCTAGGGTCTCTCTAGGGTTTCATTTAGGATACAAACAGAACAGAATAAAGAAAATGAAAAACAAAGAGACAGTAAAGACAGGAAGCAAAGAAGCAAAGGAGCAGGAAGCGGAGCAGCAAAAACACATGACTAAAGAAAAGAAAAAGTAGAATAGTAGAAGTAGAATGGCACAGAAGTACAAAAGCAAAGAAGCAGGGAAAACAGAGAAGCAGAAAAGCAAAGAAGCAGGAAAAGCAAAAAGCAGAAAAGCAGAGAAGCATGGAAAGCAAAAAGCAGAAAAGCAGAGAAGCAGGAAAAGCAGAAGCAGGAAAAGCAGAGAAGCAGAAACGCAGAGAAGCAGAAAAGCAGAGAAGCAGAAAAGCAGAAAATCAGAGAAACAGGAAAGCATAGAACCAGGAAACCCAAAAAAAATCCAAAACCTGCCGCGAAAAAAAAAAAAACTTTACTTCGAGTGATCCCCACCATGACATTTATCGATTTGTTACTGGCAAATCTTCTGGCATTCTATCTGACATATCTTCTGGCATTCGATCCGGCATTCTATCTGGCATATCTTCTGGTATATATTCTGGTATATCTTCTGGCATGTCTTCTGGCATTCTATCTGGCATATCTTCTGGCAGATGTTCTGGCAGATCTTCTGGCATATCTTCTGGCATATTATCTGGCAAATCTTCTGGGATTCTATCTGGCATATCTTGTGGCAGTCTATCTGATATTTTATCTGGCATTCTATTTGGCATACCTTCTCGCATTCTATCTGGCATATCTTCTGGCATTCTATCTGCCCGTTGAGGTCCAGCAGTGCACACTGAGCTGGGGAGGTCCCCGGTTGAGGTCCAGCGGTGCACACACTGGGCTGGGCAGGTCCGAGGTTGAGGTCCAGCGGTGCACACTGAGCTGAGACGGTCCCTGGTTGAGGTCCAGCGGTGCACACTGAGCTTGAGGTCCAGCGGCGCACACTGAGCTGGGCAGGTCCCAGGTTGAGGTCCCAGTGCGAAGAGAGTTGGCAAAGAGCTTGGCGAAGAGTTGGCAAGGCGGAAGTGGGAGGTGGAAGTTGATGCAGACATGGTCGAGGAGAAACTAGAGGGGGAGGAGGAGGAGGAGGACGAGGAGGAGGAGGAGGAGGAGGACAGCTAGCCGAGGAGGAGGAGGAGAACAGCTCTGATAAAATCTAACAACCCTCACCTGGCAGGTGGGGAATAAATAGCCCTCCTTTTCCAAATTGTGAAAATGTAATTGACCGGGAAGAAATGAGAATAGCATCGGCTTTTGACTGGAAGATTTTGGGTGAACCACTATAACTATAACTAATCAATGAATGGACTATGTAAGTCTAAGTTAAATTCTACAGGGAAGCATTGAGTTTTTCCCTGTGACATAGTGATTTCCTGTAAATGGTTCCCTCAGAACCACTTCTGAAATTCTATGGCTGATACTTTTGGTTTGATGCTTTCAGCCCCCAAACCATATGAAGCCAGGGGTGGGAAATTCACTGCCCCTGGTGCCATCTCAGGCCTCTGGCAGTCGTAGCCCCAGTCTGGAGACAGCAACTTCAAGAGACCGCGTTGCGCTACTTGATCCTCGCTTCAACAGCTCCCCGGGACTTTGTTGTTGCTTTTTTGGGGGGGCTGGACCATCACATCAGAATATGACGTGAATATGTAGTTTCTCGGCAAAAAATTGTGATAATGATCCAAAAACTTGGTTTTGAAAAGAAAAATGGTACCAGGGTTTTCCAAACAGAGGCAAAGCAACCTTCGAAGCTGCTCCGGCCTCAACAGGGGCTCCACTAGGGACCAGAATTCATTCGGCACCAGGTACTGTACCCGGTACGGCTGGGAAATCCCTCAAAATGGAAGTTGAATGGGAAAATCATCGGACTAAATTGGGGATTTTCCATTCCCACGTTTGATCGCCGGAGGGTATAGCAAATGGGGGAACACTTCAATCATCCCCAGGAGCAGACTGGGCAACTGAAGTTGATACTCCAAAGATACCAAGCCAGCCGGCCTCCTGCAGTCGATACCCCAGCTGTCGGAGCAACAGCAGCCGGGCTGCGTAGTCAAGCTGCTTACCTCGGCGGCTGCTGCTCATGATGGTGAACACGGAACATCATGACTGATAGATGTCGATAATGATGACTCCCCTGCGAATGGGAAATATCATCCTCAATGGTATCTTTAACGTGTGTATTTTGGCTATTGCTCTCTAGGGAGTCATCCACCCATAAGAATGCTCTGGTACAAACTGGGTCTCCCAAATGATGATCAACCATTAGATTCTCGTGCCAGGCTTTTTGGCACCAAATAGTACACTCAGTCCCAAAATCCAGTGCTTCATCATATTTTCTACTAAAATGTGGCATCCCCAGGTCCAACTAGGTAAACCGTGCCCCGTGCCTGCCATCGAGTCGAGCTCGTCATCTTGTGGCATCTCCGCAGGCGGCTCGGGTGGAGGGTCGGGCCTCTCAGATAGCGATGGATTTTCCAAAATGTGAGAAAAATGGAATTGACCGGGAAGAAATGAGAATAGCATCAACTTTTCACTGGAAGATTTTGGGCGAACCACTATAACCAATCAATGAATGGACTATATAAGTCTAAGTGAAATTCTACAGGGAAGCATTGGGTTTTTCCCTGTGACATAGTGATTTCCTGTAAATGGTTCCTTCAGAACCACTTCTGAAATTCTGTGGCTGATACTTTTGGTTTGATGCTTTCAGCCCCCAAACCATATGAAGCCAGGGGTGGGAAATTCACTGCCCCTGGTGCCATCTCAGGCCTCTGGCAGTCGTAGCCCCAGTCTGGAGACAGCAACTTCAAGAGAGCGCGTTGCGCTACTTGATCCTCGCTGCAACAGCTCCCCGGGACTTTGTTGCTGCTTTTTTGGGGGGGCTGGACCATCACATCAGAATATGACGTGAATATGTAGTTTCTCGCAAAAAATGGTGATAATTGTCCAAAAACTTGGTTTTGAGAAGAAAAATGGTACCAGGGTTTTCCAAACAGAGGCAAACGTGGTAAAGACCAATTGAGCGACATGAGAACGATCCCAGGCAACCTGCTCCTGAGCGTTGAGTGGATCGAACTCTTTGGCTGGCTCCTCCTCGGCCTGAAGCCCCAGTAGAAGTTCTGCGGTCGCAGAAGAAATGATTAAGATTGGACATAACTGCAGTAACCCCAGTCACTTGCATATCACCTACTGACAGTGTCAAAAAGCAACAAACCTACTTGTATCTGATAAGGCTTTCTATGCAAAAATCAGCGTTCGTCACCTGTCCTGCTCTGCCTGCTCCTCCTGCTTCTGTTCCTCCTCTTCTTGGACTTAGCAGCGGCGAGGAGCTTGGCAGTCTTCGATTTCTGAAGAGTGGCAACTCCATGGCAGACTTTAAAAACATGCAAACTTGTGATTTCGACTATACCCGATTTTACCCGATGCTTCACCGACTTGGTTCGACACAACGGATCCCCCAGGACGAAAAGAAAAGCAATGCATACTGGGAAGGTAGAGGGCTACGGTAGAGGGCCTGAATGGGTAGACCCCAGGACTCAAGGCCAGGGGCCAAACCTATGAGAAAAAGTGCCTTGGTCTAGATGCTGAACTTTTAAACGCATCGGTTCCCTTTGAAAGTCCTCCGCCTTCCAAGAGGTTGCAGCATTGCATGAATTTGCCGCTGGAAAATCCATAAGCTGAATCCGAGGTACCTGGCGTGCCCGGCTTGTCTGGCTCGGTCGGACCCGTTGAATCAGTCGAACCCGGCATCGCCTGCCATGCCTTGCCGGTGCAGCTTTTCCTCCCTCTCTTGCGGCCTTTTTCCATGTTTTCCAGCAACTTGACCCTGGGACCCTGAAGGCCCTCGGCCACCATCAAGGCATCCTGGTGGGAGCTTGGAATCTTGGTGGATCTGATGTATACAGGTGGGCAATGATTTGGAAAAAAAGGTTAAAAGCGGGAGAACGTGTCAAAACCGTCGGAAATCAAAACTATTTCAGGAACACACTGGAGAGTTGTCCAAATTTTAGCAAGTTCCAAGCTGTTGGCTGTGAGTCCACCGACATGACATGTCCTTCATGGACTCATAGGTCACGTCTGCGAAGCTTTTGTGGAGAAAGCGCACCTCCTGCCCTTGAATTCGACTGCCAAACGGCCACGTCCAATTGATGACATCCACGGTGATTCGATGAGTAAAACCTGCGCCTGTTTTCCTTCCAACGATCCCAGTCATTCCTTGCAGCCAAGGACGCCCAAGCTATGAGAGGTATATCTGCGCTTCACCCATTTCGCTTGCATGGCAGCTGGTGGATGAACTTCTGCGAAGACCCTAACCTGGCGTGAGATCTGTTTAGGTCTGAAGGTGGACCCTAGAGGCAAGTAGCGCCAAGGAATCTTGTTGCAAAAAATGGTGAGGATATGCATGTGTACCATTTCATTTGGGTGATGTACCGCTGGATTTAGGTTTTGTACTGCTGGAGTAGTTTATCTATTTAGCATATGTACAAATGGACATATATATTATATTATATATATATGTGTGTGTGTGCGTGTGTGTGAGTATGTGTTTTATATATATATATACTGTACATATATATATATATATTAGTATGTCTAACTTATGCCAGCATTTATCTCTATAGCACTTGGAGATCGTACCTCGCCCTACAGCAAGAGCCGGTGTCCCGGTGCCTCCTTGTTCGAGATGCGAGCGTAATTCTTCAGAACCCACAATCTGCGATTTCCAGTGATGGCGAAGAGCACGTCTTCATGCCTCAAAATCCATGAAAATGCGTGGCAACCATCCTGAGGAATCTGGGGATAGATTCAGAAGGATATCATGACCTGTCCTTAATGAGAAAATCATCAATGGGAAGCTGAAAAGTGTCATGCACAAACACTGGAAGTTTGGTGTTTTGAAACCCACAGATGGAAACAGCTGGCTGGCTTATTCCCAGGACAATGGCATAGCCGTGGTGCTGCGCAACCGCCCAGATTCCAATTGTGAGAATATGTTTTTTCCCACATCCCATCGTTAAAACCCTTAAACGCATCCAATTCCTGGAATAACGTGGCTAACAGGCTCTCAAATCAATAAAAATCAATGTGATTTCGTTCAACAGGTGGGTGGCAAATTCACTTGTCCCTAACACATTATGATTGTTCAGGATGTTCGCTTCTTGAACACTCGTGCAGCCTGCACATACAGGAAAAAAACTCAGAGACCTTCTGCCAATGCATCCGGCAATTTTGCATTTGTGCCGCGGGTAATACACAAAATGGGGGGAATACGTTGAACACCCAGATGGGGAAAATTGATGATCGACATTGATCAACCATCCCATTTTATCCTAATGATACCCTCTGGTAAACATACAAAAAACTATGGAAAATCACCATTTTTAATGGGAAAACTCACTATAAAATGGGCCATTTTCCATAGCTATGTTAAATTACCAAAGGGAATCCCCTGTTATATTCATGATATTCCCATAAAAGGCGTCATTGGTTTTCCCTGCAAGGTCAGGCACCCAAACGATAGCTAAGTTGAGTTAGAACCAGGTGTTATCCCATTTAACATCCATAACATCACCATTCATTGTTGATAATCCCTACATGCTTCTGGTTATAAGTTGGTTTAAAAACCCATTGTATGCCTATGGTCGGTGCCGGAATTATAGAACGGAAGTTGAGGAGTACGAAGGTACGGTTATTTACCGTACCCTGTTGTTCTATAATTATGTTTTCCTCGGAAGGTGTGGGAAAAAAAAAACGTATCTGAATTTACTCCTAACTTTTTTCGTCGTTCTATAATTCTTGTCGGAGCGCTGCTGTTCTATAATTCTGTTTTCCCCCATTTTTCTCACATTTCCCATTTTCGTTCTATAATTAATGTTTCCCGGGCCCCGTTCTATAATTAATTTTTCCGTCGAACGGAAAAATTAATTACAGAACGGAAAAATTAATTATAGAATTATAGAACCTCTTCCGGGGTCTCAGAAATCCTATAAAATCACCATGAAATCTAAGAAAATCACCGTGAAATCCCATAAAATTACCATGAAATCCCATAAAATCACCATGAAATCTAAGAAAATCACCTGGTAAATGTGGGAAAAATGGGGGAAAACAGAATTATAGAACGGAAGTTGAGGAGTACGAAGGTACGGTTATTTACCGTACCCTGTTGTTCTATAATTCTGTTTTCCTCGGAAGGTAGAAAAAAAACGTATCTGAATTTACTCCTAATTTTTTTCGTCGTTCTATAATTCTTGTCGGAGCGCTGTTGTTCTATAATTCTGTTTTCCCCCATTTTTCCCACATTTCCCATTATCCTCATGTTATCCTCATTTTATCCTCGTTATCTCATCAAATCCCCATTTTATCATCATTTTATCTTCATTTCCTTATCAAATCCTCATCAAATCCTCATTGTATCTTCATTTTATCCTCATTTTCTCATCAAATCCTCATTAAATCCTGATTAAATCCTCATTTTATTTTCATTTTATCTTTATTTTATCATCATTTCCTCATCAAATCCTCATTTTATCTTCATTTTATCCTCATTTTATCCTCATTTTATCCTCGTTTCCTCATCAAATCTTCATTTTATCTGCATTTGTTCTTCATTTCCTCATCAAATCCTCATTAAATCCTCATTAAATCTTCATTTTATAGATTGTATATGTACAAATATGCAGTAAATATCATGTCAGTGCCAGAAATTATAGATCGGAGCCAGGAGTAATTTAATTATAGAACGGGGAAATTTAATTATAGAACGGATCCCCGTTCTATAATTAAATTTCCCGACTCCGCGCGGAATCGGAACCCGGAGGAGTACAAAGGTACGGTATTTTACCGTACTTTTGTACTCCTGGCTCCGTTCTATAATTCTGGCACCACCTGTAGATCATATCTATCCATCCATCCATCCATAGGTATATATACGTATCATAAACCATGGTTAACCATTAAACCATAGTGCATCTATCTATATATATATATATGATAGTGCATCGTTCTGCATCATTTTGCCAACCTCGGTCCAGGTGCAGCACCACATGCATGGCTGGAAGTTCTTCAGGCTTCATTCGACCGAGCAACATCGCCTGAAACCGAGCAACACCAGCGGTATGGGGATTGCTGCGGTAGTAACTCATAGTAAGAACGGTAGCATAGTAAAAATGATCTTAAAAGCATATATATGTAACATTATGCAACATCTAATGATAACATATGGCATGTTCATCAACAATAATGATGAGACTGATTAAAAATGATAGTCATGACTAAGAACAATAAATAACACTGACATGATTCATATGATATGTATATACATATATAATAAGTAAATAAATAGACGAGCAAGTAAAATAGAAACAGTAATGGTCATGGCCATGGTCATAAACACGGGAATAATGATGCTAAAAAATAATCAAGTGTTGGTGATAGTGGTGATGATGATGTCGGTGTTGTTGTTTTTGTTGATGATGATGATGATGACGATGACGGTGACTATCATTGCAAAAGATCATTCATTATGATTGGGAAAGATCAATCATGCTCGGTATACACTTCTATTACTATAATGTATCGTTTTCTGCTTGCAAGTCTTATTCTGATACGATTCTTCCTTCCCCCGACCTTCAGCGTATCTACCAGGTACTTTCCATCTCGAAAACCTTGGCTTTCCAAAAGTCGCCCAGCGGCCCAAGAACGGCCATTCTTATGGTCGCAAAATGGGGCGTTGCATATTGCGTATCTACACGGTTTCATCTATGTTTATACACCTATGTCTCTGTACGTTCAACGTTCTCAAATCTATCTACTATATACTGTGTATATATATATATATATCACTCTACATTCATATTAATCTACACAATATCATATCAATATTATATTATATAATATATATATATATATATCGAACATAAACCGATGATATGTGACCAACTCACTTCCTGGCTCACCAGCCTCAGCCTGGTGGCCGTCACGAGCCCAAAACCACCCAAGATCCGTGTGTCATCCACTGGCTAGATGATAAATATATACATATATATATATAAGTATATATATATATATAAATACATAAATATATATATATATAAATACATAAATATATATATATATATTAATATAAATACATCTGATGGGTGTAAGGTGTTCCTCATATTTGCCATCTTTACTTTTCCTGTTGTAAACCCTTCACTCATCTAAACCAATGGGTATAACCTGATTAATATATCCTAATGAAACCTGATGGATAAAATAGTAATTGGATGTAATTAATTGGGTTATAAGTTGTACGCCATTACAATCCTAAAGAAAATTGATGGTATGACCCAAGACTAGACTAGACCATCGTTCCATAATTGTACCTCGAATTTTGTTTCTTCCGATCTCATATTCATTCCGGTGTTCATGGTTGAATGCGTTGATGCCGATGTGTGGCAAACTAATAGCCTCTAGTAATTCAACATAGCTATGGAAAATCACCATGTTCAAGAAGTAGATCATGTAAATCATCTATAAATGGTTCATTTTCCATAGCAAACTCATAAGTCACCAGAGGCTATCCTCCTAAACCTTCCTCCTAAACGGTGCCAAGACGCGGATGCCAATGGTGTCCTGCGACCAGCGGATGTCTTCCACAGGGATGGGACGCCGTTCCTTCTTCCATGGGTGCGCTTCAGCCACCTCAGCTGGGTGTTTGAATGTGGGCACCCCTGGCTGCCCTAAACCTACTCTTTGGGCCGTTCCATAAATAGGGGCGTACCCCAATAGCTGGATGGTTTATGATGGGAAAATGAAAATGGATGACTTGGGTGGGGATGGTTATTGGGTTTATCACATTATCCCCAATGGCGAACAGTTGTAACCAGGTAACCAATGGTAACCAAGTTCAAAAACCCAAACAAGGTGTACTCCGGAAACTCATGGAGATCAGACAAATCTACCCAAACAAAGGTTACTCAATGGGTGCGTATGGGTACCAAAAAAAATGTATATAGATCAAACGACCAATGAAATAAACATCACTAGAGATGAATACTAATCACTAATCCCTTCACGGCTAAAATGTGATCCCATCGTTTCCCTGCATTTTGTCTTGGTGAACTTGTGTTGATGAAACCCAGTTGTTGTTGAAGTGTTTTGTATAGATACATGTGTGTGTGCGTGTTGTTGTATATTTATTTATATACTCGGTTTACATAACAGGCTCGTAACCTGAAATACATTGAAATACATTAAAATACATGAGCCTGTTACAATACTAGCTATGGGTACTTGGGGAATACTTGGGGTTATTTTAAGGTTACCCGGTTATAATACCCAAATATATAATTGCTCAAAATACGAACTCAACTCAACCGCTCGGTTTGCCCAGCGACGATGTCATCATCATCGCTCTCGTTTTCCACGTCACCGTCATCGGCTTCCTCCGGGTCCTCAGGAACCTGAGGCGACGGGTCGCTGAGGATGGAATCCTGTCAATGGATAGATTTAAGGAATCCAAGCAAACAGGAAACCATGGTCTTTACTCTCAAAGACAAATGAGTTTACGGTTTGACTTCCCATCCAATTCTGGAACTCTGAAGTGGAGTTCATAAGGTCAAAGACATAGCTTCTACCACTGGCAAACAGCAATGCACAGTCCATAGAAATCTAAGCAGGTGGAACTTAAGAAACTGATTGTGGACAGGGTCAGGGTTGTCTGGTGAATTTACCTTGATTAATGTGGGGAAAATGAAATATATATATATATATACATCTCAAAGTGTTATATGAAGCTCGATACTACTCGCTCTTCCGCAGCTTTCCTTTTTCACAGCACTGCCAATGTCAATCACATTTCACCTGCAATCCTCAGGTTTGCTCTGGGTCGTCACGTTGTGACATGTACATAGCCTCAGACCAGTATCACCACTGGTCAGCTGCCTGGCAACCCAGGCTGGAACCTGCTCAGCAGGTATCACCCTATCACCCATCCCTTAAACCTAAGGGAGGGAAGGCTCTCTTGGTCGCCCCAAGAGAGGGTCCCCGAAAGAGGCTATGGACTCGCCTGCCGTGCAGGCTCCCCTAACCTAGGCGGACATCTCCACGGGAGGTCGGCTCTTAGGGTTGGGAGGGTGGGGAAAGAAAACCGCAATGAATGCTATTTTGGTTCAAGTTTACTTGAGCCAAAATGATAGCATTCATTGAACACTTGAAGATGATACATGCACACCCAAGCCTGCCAAACTCGATGCATGGGTACATCTCAAAGTGTTATATGAAACTCGATACTACTCGCTCTTCCGCAGCTTTCCTTTTTCACAGCACTGCCAATGTCAATCACATTTCACCTGCAATCCTCAGGTTTGCTTTGGGTCGTCACGTTGTGACATGTACATAGCCTCAGACCAGTATCACCACTGGTCAGCTGCCTGGCAACCCAGGCTGGAACCTGCTCAGCAGGTATCACCCAATGCACTCAAATCCCCAAAGCACTATAGGAATTCAAAGGTGAGAATGACCGCGACGAAAGGCAGCTGGAAAAAGATAGTGGGAAGGTACGACGAATAAAAGTCAAAACCATGGCATCGCCACCATGGGTCCTCAGCGCCGAGGCGGCTGATGTCATCAGCCCAGTTGCTCTTGCTCTGGACGTACTCCCAGTAACCCTGGGCTCGCAGTGCAAACAGAGCTAGATGGATCAAATGACCTAGCTTGGCTAAGTCGGCATTGCTAGAACGTCCTCTCACTAGCGTCATGACGGCTGCAACATTGTCCAGAAACCAAAGCCCGTGTCGATTTCGAAACAGGTCAGGTCGTTCCACTAAGGCGTACAGCACCATCGAGAGCTCCAACTGGGCGATGTGTGTGTCGGCAGGCTGCCATAATTTCTGAAGCTCTGCACAATTGTTGGCTACAAAACTGTGACGTATCTGGGATCCGTCATGCTGGAAAAAGATGAGGTGAAAACCTCCGGAACCTGGATTGTCAGCTTCCACCGCAGCGTCCGAAGCAGCAAGGAAACGTAGGTTGTCCAGGTGAAGAACGGGAAACTCCCGTTTTGGCTGAAAGCGCATCACTGCTTCGATCACCTCGAAGCATGCTTCAATCTCAGGGGTTACCGCTGTAGTGGTTTCATCCTGTCTGGCTTTGATTGCCATCAGGCCACCATATCCTACACGGCCATAAATACCCTGCTCCAGGAAATTCGCTAGGCCATACAACTTCGCAGCTGTGCCACGGCTGAAGTGACCTGTAGTCCTGGCCGTAGTGAGGAGGCCACGAACTTTATCATGAAGGCGTTCACGGGCCCAAAACCGGACATGCCCTGTCTGGTTGATGCAGTCGAGGTCATGGGTTAGGCCCAAAAAGGTGCCTGTGCTCTGCATTGACTGCTTCTTGTCCTCAGCAAAGGGGGAGCCGATCAGCTTGCAAAGCTGGTTCATGGCCCATTGTCCGGAGCCTTTAGAAGAACGTAGGTCGGTGATGGTCGCATCGTCGAAGTAAAGAGATGTCAAAACTTGGCAAAAACGCCTGGCTAGAGCTTCCAACAACCGGGAAAAGCGGTTGAATGAAGTGACCGCTAACGGAAGTCCAAAAAGGAGGCCTGCATAGACCTGATATGCTGGAGTTTGCCATTCATGGTGGTACCACACCACCACGCAGCCTAAGCTTTCCTGCATCGCCATGGGGCAATACCGGTAGGCTGATGGGAGATCCTCTTGGCCTGTCTCCCAGGCATCGTTGGCGAAGAAGTGGTCGATGTCCTCGGCTGTCCATTTGTGCATCACCAAACGAATGTGCTGGGCCGGGCGCAAAGGGCTGCACAAGGTGAGCTTGTTGGCATCAGAGGAGAGGGCTGATTGTCCTCCAGTGTCGCCATTGTCGATCACTCTCTGCTTGCCGGAGCTCTGCGTGATGACACAACGAGGGATCAGACGATGTGCTCGATTGCCAATAAGCCGCAAAAACTCGGCTCGTCGCAGAGGTGCGGTGCAAAAACCGTTGTTGGCATCCTCCATGGATTGTTGCAAGAGAAACTCGTCATCTTTGCCTGCTCGCAGCTGTTTCAGGATGTGCTGGTTGTGCTCCTGCCATCCATCCAAAACATCTGCCATGCTGATCACCTCAGCCGGCTGCTGGGGAAAAATTCCATAGGGTGGCGCGTAGCCCACTGCCGGCAAACCACAGATCAAGCCAAAGGGGAAGCTAGTGTCAGCCCAAGATGTCAACACCATCAACAATGCTATGAGCCCCATATCTCGATGTTTTGTGACTTGCTGCACGGCGGTTTCTTGAAACGCTCTCAAGTGGAGGGTCACCCCCTCCCAGCGTCTCTTCAGCTCGCGCAGTGCCCCCACTGCCTGTTGCCTCCACGGCCTCAGCGATTTGGTCGGGGATGCATATGCCTCGGCCACGAACTCCAAGTCCATGTCGGAGACTGGAAGGTCTTCATATGGCAAAGGCCGCTGGGCCCGTTGGAGGGCTTGGTGGAAATGATCATCTGGCTCCAGGCATCTGGCTCCAGGTTGAACGCCAGGAGTGGTGGTAGTGCTGCTCTATGCGTCATTGCACCGACTTGGCATCCATCTCCAATTCGGGCCATTTGCCTCACGGACCCCGCAGCAAGGTGGGGGACTAAAGGACCGTCCCAAGCCTCACCACGCTCTGCCAACCATTCTGCGTAGGAACAAAACGGCGGGCTGTTGATGAGGTCCTCCACCATCGCAAACTTATAGCTCCTGAACCAATGCTCGGGGAAAAGCTTGCGAAAGGCCAGCACTACTGCCTCTTGGCTCATCATGGGTAGGGCTACTCCTTTGGGGATCGCTTGGATACCTTGCAACAATGTCACTGCCCGGCTCCATTTGCCGTCTGTGCCTCTGCTGCCTGGGTCGCCCCCAGGAGCCATGGCATCGAAGTAGAGTCCAATGAGAAGATCGGCCTCGCAAAGTTGCTCCATGGGACAGTCGCAAGCTAAGGCCATGCCCTTGAGCTCATGCAAGGCGTCCCACAACGGCGATGTGCGGATATGGACAATGTACCGTGCATGCCATTCTCCAGCCTCGCAATTGTGGCCTGGTGTCCAAGGCGATTTCCACTTGGTCGTCGTCAGCCGATGGTGGAAGCTGCCTCGCCCGACATAGATTGTCTGGTGCGGCAACTTGTCCTTCTCGATCATGACGTCCTGTGCGAGCTTCCTGACTGGTAACCCCGGTCGTTCGGCTCGCAGGGATTCTGTCAGCCCGAGTGTCACCGCCAAAGGTGCCATGGCCCACTCTCGCATTGCGCGAGGGTCCATGTCCAGCCAATGCTCCCGTCGCCCCACAGCCAGAAATGTGGGCATGCGAGGAACTTGCAACTTGGCCATCCCTCGACGGGCTGCCCACCAACTCGCTGAGACTGCAATGGAGAAAGCAAGGATTGCCGTGTACTCTGCCTCTTCTTTAGAAGGGTAAACTCTGATGCCCTCAGATGTGTAGGGGGTCCATTCTTGTGGGTCATGCACGTGGTGGCAATTGGCTGGGGGCCATCGCTGGATCTCCTCCACATTGTGCCGCAACACCTGATGCTTGCAACGTGCGCCACCTAAGGTGCATGCTGCGTACGATGTGTCAACCCATTGTCCAGACTCCCACATGGTCACCTCTGCTGAAGTCCACCAGTGCAAAGAACGGGCAGGATTCTCTCGTACACTGCCTCCACCTCTGTCTCTCAGCTTCTGGATCTCTCCCAAGACGTAGTTGCATGCCTTGTTGTCCATGTCAACCCTTTTGGCATCTCTGCCAGTCAAATGAGGCAGGCCATCTGGGTAGACTTCAGAACGGAGAGGGCCAGGTGCTGGCCTGCCATCTTCGAACTTCCGAGGAATCTTTCTGGCTCGGCTCTTGGTGGAGCAATCGATGGCCGCTGCAATGAAGATCACCTCTTCAAGTTGCTTGCTCAAAGATCGTTGCCTGCGCTCGTCCGAGAGGTCATGGCCCTCGTCCAGCAACCAGTCTACTGTCAGGCAGCTCCAACCGCAGCTGATAAAGGCTTTGGTAAGAGGGGCATTGGGACCCGCCATAAGATCCGCCATCAGAGGTCGCCCCTCCTGCGGCTCTATGCCGTCTGACCCAAAAGAGGCAGCCGCCTCCTCTTCTGGGGTGTGTCAACGCTTGCCAGTGCAATTGGCCGCCCCATGGTTGAAAGCTCCACACACTCGGTCTTTCCTGATAACCGCTGCGCAACGGTGGGCTCCTTGGGGGCATGGCTTGGCTTTGCACCCTCCACGTTGAAACTGGGGGCAAAGTTTGGTGCCGTCCTTCATGGCCGTGGCCACCTGTTTGCCATTGATCGGTTTCCCCAACTTCAAAGGCGAAGTACTGGGCTGGACTTTGGATGGACTCGCAGTCGAAGCTGCCGTGGGGGCAGTGGCCTTCTTCTCCGGAGTAGCCGGCCCGGGGGCTGACCAATGCGCATCCCTGGAGGTATAGATTTCGCTGATCACCTGGCCCAGGCTCATGGTGGATTCACGGAACTTGGAGACCCATTCGCTGCGCTCCTCCACGTCCTTGGCCTGCAGCCATTGCATGCGCTGTGATGCAGGGAGCCCTGTCACTGCGCGCTTGGCCCTGAAGTAGTACTTGTAGACTACATCCATGGGGACGTTGACAAACTTCACTGTGTCGGCTCCCAGGTTGAGCTCCTGAGCAGGGTCTGGCGCTCCGGTCACCCCGGAACATCCTGCCATAGCATACGCCAAGAGCAACGTGAAAAGCCTGTCCAGGTAGTTGTCAACATCGTGGGTCACAACTTCGTCATCCTCTCCGTCCTCCAAGAAGAGCCCCTCACTCAGCTTCCTCTTCTTCTGCGATGTGGTGAGCTGGAATTGCAGGGTCTTCACCCGCCAAATGTTGTAGACGCACAGCATGCGCTTCTGCATTTCCCTGGCCACTCGGGAAATGGTGGTGTCTGCCGGGTGGATCTCTGGGGGGAAACGCATCTTGTAGCGACGCCAAAACTGCTGCTTGGTGTCTCGCAGCTCGGTCTCCCCGAGCATGGTATCGAGGTCCGACAGTGCGACCTTGGACCGATCCTGCTCCACCTGACGGTAGTAAAGCCCCACTGCGGCCCATGCTCTGCGGACCCTTGCTGTCATCAGCAGGGCCTTGTCTCCCAGGCCTAACTTGGCTACCCATGTCTCGATTGCCTGTTCTGAGGCCCAAAGGAACCGAAACTCTTGCAAGCTCTCCACCCCTAAGCGGAGAAGGGCCTCCACTACCCCATCATCCAATAAGAAGTTGTCACCCAACTTCCTAAGGACTTCTTCGGGGGAACCCTTTTCCAGGGGGACTTTATCAGTCTCCATGGCCTGATCTTGAGGACACCCCTCTAGCTAAGGCCCAGGGATCCCTCCCTTTGACTGAAAACTGCGCCTCGGGTCTCCCCCGTGCAGTGTGCTCGAACGGCCTGACATGACAGATAGGACGCTGTTCCAGCAAAAACTAAAATACAAAACATGCGTCAGATTTGAAAAGACAACATGGGCATCACATGAACTCACCTTCATGGAGTCACCTGATGACGTCAAATGTCCCGCTGGAGTCCCCCTCCTGCGTGTCCGACATGCCAGGACCAAAATAATGAAAAAGAAATGAGTCACTCATGACAGTTGCGGTTACCACAGTGGACCCCCCACTGTAACCTAGCAGCTTTATTTTTCAAACGCACTCGATGTCACTGCTGGGGGCGGTCATGCAGGCTGGATGTAAGCTCTTATCCAAGCCCCGAGCTGATGAATTCGGCTCTCCATGGCCGGAACGGGCCTATGCAGCTAAGTCAGCGCAAAGGCCAAAAATTCGGCTTGGTCGATCAGGCTGGTGGCCACCATGATGCCGGTGCTCGTCGGAGGCACTGGTCACACCAGGGACGCTCCCAGGCTAGGGCCTCATAGATGTCCGTGGACATGTACGGGTTCACCAGGCGCTTCGCCTTCCCGTCAGCCTGCTTGTGCTGGCACAAGGTGATGCCATCCTCGACCGTGACATGTGTGCTGGAACGCTCTGTGGCTGCATACCCCTGGGGTTCAGGATGCTGTGTCCCCACGGCTGTGTCCTGGAAGGTCTTATGCAGCCACTTTTTCATGCCTTGGTCCTTGATCACCTTGTGAAGCTCTGTGTCCCGGCGACTCTCCACGAAGTTGTTGGCCGCCTCAATGGACTCGCCTTCCAGCAAGGCTCGGCAGAGAATGCCTAGATAGGCCCCACGGTGTCTCCCTTTGATGCAGTGCACTAGGACATTGTCACCGTGCCAAACCGTGTTCTTCACAGCTGGCCACACATCTGTCCATTGCTCATTGCGCTCCTGGCTGTAGGCCGCCGCAAAGGTCATCAACTGAGCTCCCGGGAGGGTCACCCCCCCCGGCTCTCAGGACCATGCGGGAAGCAGCAAATCTGCAGTGCCGTCTTGGGGAACCTATCCATGGTCTGCTGCATTGGAAGTCCCGCCAAGTAGAGGCCACCTCCCTTCCGTGACTGCCAGATGCATGTTGGAGCCTGGGCTGTCCCTGAGCCAACACCCAACCTTTCGAGGTGCATGTCCAAAGTATCACCTGCCGCCTTCCCACGGCCTTTCTTGGGCATGGCCTTGATCTGTGGCTTTCCAGGGGCTGCCATACGCTTGGGGGTTGTGGCAGTCGCCATTGGCTTAGGGGTAGTAGCCGTAGCCTTTGGAGGCGTCTTTGGGGCTGCAATCGCCGGCGCCTTAGGCGGTGTCCTCGGTGCAGCGCTGCCTCGGGCTCTCTTAACGGCTGAGCGCATAGCCTCTGCCACCTCATCATCGGTTGCTCCACTTGCCCCGGTCCTCTTTCTGCCGAACTGAGCCTTCGCTCCAACGGCTGCCGGCACCAAGGATGCCGAAGGCTTGGGGGCTGCCGGGACTGCGGTCTCAGCGAGCACTGCGCGCTTGATGCGGCACACACCAGCGCCGTGTTTGCCACCGCATGCCCGTCCCGATTTTTGTAAGACGGCACATAAGTGCACTCCGAAGGGACAGGAGTCTGCTTCGTTCGGGCACGAATCCGTCTGGTAGTCTGGGCAGATGGCCTTGCCGTTCTTCAGGGTGGCTGTCAACACTTTCCCCTGAAAGTGGTCCGGCATTTGGGGGGCCGGTGCCGCTTCTGCCTCCTGGCGGGCTTGTTGCGCGGCTTCGACAAATTGCTGTGACAGTTTGAGCCTCTTCTTCACATCCTGAAAGTTGTGGGAGGAGGCCCACATTGGTTGCCTGTCCTGCCTCAGCAACCGGTCTGCCTCTGCTAAGCCATGGACCCGGGCTGCGTCTAGCTCTGACTGCGGGATCGCCTCCCACAGCAGGTTGCTAGTCAGCTTCGCTGTCGCACCCCAGATCAGTGATTTCACCTTGATCGACGCGGCGTATTTGGCCGACGAATAGTGGAAGGCCATTGCACCCACTTCTGGCACCTCGCCCTTGGCTTGCCAGTCACCCAGGGCGGCCATTTCTTCAGGCTTGCATTCCAACAATTGGGCCACCGTGGGTGCCAACCTTCTCCAACTGTAGGTGGTCAGGTCTTCAGGATTGTCGAGGAACACGGACATTTCCTGTTGCATCGTTTCTTGAACTTCAAGGATCGTCCAAGGGCGTCCTTCGTCCGAAAAACAAAGACCTGCCAGCCTCTGCCTTGCCGGTGCCAGTGTCCTGTAGGCCTCCAACACCTCCTTGGCCCAAAAGAACCCATTGGCAAAGGTTGCCGGCACTGCAAAGTCGAATCCCTCACGAGCATGCCTTTGTTTGCCTTTGGGACACCTGCAATGGAGGAATGCAGCGGTGAGGCGTCGAGGTTCCGTTCGAGATATATGCGCATACCTCAAACAGCCAAACGCCATGATCCAAGGGGCCAGGAGGACTGACCACCTTTCATCGCCTACCGCATGCAGTTCCATGATGCGGTCCTCCAAGGCCTGCACCAAGGGTGGCTCGACCACCGGAGCTTGCCCACGCTGCCCAGTCGCCCTGGGTGTTGTGGGAACTTGCAAGTTGCCCAGCTCAAGATCCTGGTCGGCATTCTTATTCATCCACTTCAAAGCTTGGAGTGCCCGTGCTGGTGCCGCTGTGTGGTTCAGGAACTGGTCAAGGTCGACCATTCCGGGAGGAGCGGGTCGCCCCCGGCTCTCCAAGAAGGTCCTCAGCTCCAACCAAGTGTTGACCACTCTGTCAATGGTGGCCTTTTCAGCGTCCTTCACCTTCTTTTCGGCGATCCTCCTGCACGTCTGCTTCCATTCAGCTTTGAGGGTGTCGGTCAAAATGCCGGCTGGCTTGTACGCGCCCATGCCAACAAACATTGAAACCACGCCGTTCACCCTCTTCTGGACGGCTTCACTCAGGTTTTTGTCGACGTTGATGGCTCTGGGCTTCTTCTTGTAGATCGTCTTGCGCGCTGGGCGCAGAGTGACGTAACCCTTGGGGTGGTCCTCCGCGACTTTGGCTCCAGCGGCAAGGAGGGTTTCTTCGACCCTTGCTCGCGTCTGCAACCAGTCATCGGCGACATGATGGCCAGCGAGTCCAACGACTTGATCGTAGTCTGTGTAGGCATAGGCAAAGTCATTGTCATCCAGAAGGCCTTCATTCTCCCTCCATTGGCGGGCCCTCTGAGCAGCAATCATCATTAAAGAGTCGGCCGCCCTCCATCCTGGTGCAGGGTCACCCCCTGACGAAGATGAGGCTGCCGCCTGAGCTGCATAGTAGCCTTTTCCGCCTGATGCCATGGCACTGCACCCTAACAGAATTGCTAAGGTGCGGAGAGCAAAAAGATGCTGCGGTGACTCCAGAGGTGCCTCCTCTGTCATAGCATCAACCTTCAGCGAACATCTTCTTACGGCCTCCACAAACTGTGCATGGCTGCCTCCATGTATAGCAGTCACTACACATGCCAACGCAGCAGGCCCAACACACGCGCCTGGTGGGGTCGCCGCACTCCGTGCATGCAGTCCCCAGATGCTGGACTCTGGCTTCTTGGCTTTCCAGCCATCCACAAAGAGCTCGATGAGCCCTGGCGCCCTCTCTCCCCCATGCCGGCCAGGGTCGCCCCCTGGGGGCCCTGGGGAAGTGACGCGGCTCGAGAAAGATCGGCAGGAGCTCGTGCGGGCCCACACATCGAAGCCAGACCCTCCATTGCTCGAAAAGCTCGCCCAGGCCCAGCTGCCCAGCGTCGCCCGCTGAACATCTGAGCTGGAGTCCATAGAGCTCTTGGGGCACCACGTCCTCGGCCACTCTGAAGTTCGTGTATGCCGAAACCAGCAGGAGATCCATGGGTTCCTGGTGCTGGTAGTAGTACTCCCAAGCATCCGCAGGCGCCACATCATCAGGCAGCACAACTCCCCGGCTATTCCACAAGCCAAGCCACGGGAACTTGAACCCACCCACATGAGCTGCGCAACGTGGACATCCATCAAGGCAGCAGGGCATTTTCGGCAAGGGGGGAAACAACTCACAATCTGTCCCAGTAGTGAGAACGTAGGGGGAGTGCAACACCTCGATACCATGCATCCAGCATGTGTATGCTGCTGGGCCCGAATCCTCCCTTGCCAGCCTCTCCACGTGGTTCTTGAATTCCAAAAACGCAGCCGCATGCAGGATCTTCGCCTCAGTGGCTGCTGGAATATCAATGCCTGGGAGTTTGCGCTGCATACAAGGTCACCCCTTGTGTTGAGTTTGAACCAACCAATCAAGGTCAAGTAAGGTCGCCCCTTACAATGACCGAGAAAGAAAACAGCAATGAATGCTATTTTGGTTCAAGTTTACTTGAGCCAAAATGATAGCATTCATTGAACACTTGAAGATGATACATGCACACCCAAGCCTGCCAAACTCGATGCATGGGTATATACAACAATACGGATGTAATGAATGATCAAAAATGATATGAATTTGGGGTATAGTATACTCGTACCCTAGTTTCAGACAGCCCCACGTGGCTCAGTATGAAGCGTTTCTCCTGGGAAGAGGCCTTATGCCACTGAGATATTCACCAATAATCTGAAGTTTAGGTATGCATCTGCATAGTAATTCATGTATGTCTCTAGTTTACACCATGTACACCTGAACATAAAACATGTTCAAATGTGTGTGTATATATATATTTATTTATTTATTTAGTTATTTATTTATTTATGTATTTATGTCTTTATTTATGTATTTATTCAAATCAGGAATATAAACAACGATGTGTTACATATATATATATATGTATACACATGGTGCGTGTATACCCTGCGCTAATCACCCGTGACTTGCTGGAAAATCACCTATTATTTGGTTCGATGATTTGACCATAGAAACCTCCATTTGGTGCAGGAATTTTCCAGCCAGCCACGTTTGATTACGGGAAGGTATATGACACACACACACATATATATATATATAGTCATCCTGGAGTAGATAGAGTATGTAACTGTCAAAAAATCCTCACCAAAAAGAGAATACCTTTGAAAATCCCATTTTCTATCTATGTACTCCAGGATGACTTTGGAATTATATCACTAGTCACGATTGGTATCATTACAGTACTGTTATTGATTCTGATGTATATATCAAAATCCTGCAAAATCATGTATATATCTATCTATCTATATATATATACACATACATATGGAGGTTTCCTGAAAAGGGGGCACCCCTAAATCATCCATTTTAACAGGATTTTCCATTGTAAACCATCCAGCTATGAGTGGCCCTGCCTCACTTGGAGCCGGGGCCCCCGGGGCCTTTTCCTCGTGTCGCCTTGGAAATGTTGGTCAGGCATCGGGGATTAGGGTGATAAATGGTTATAATTAATGGGATACATATATATTTATAACCATTAATATTATATTCTAGTGAGTTGCAATGGGGTATAAAATGATAATGGTTATATATACATATTATATTCTAGTGAGTTGTAATATGTTATAATGGGGTATAAAATGATATAAATACAGTGGGTTAAAAATGGGATACACAATTGGATACACTTGGGATATCGGAAACATTTACTTCGTAAATGGTGCTGATCATGGCGATACAACAGCAAGATACCCATAAAATCATCTATAAATTGGCATTTCAGGGGAATATCACAGGATATGAGTTGGGTATTGAAATCTGGATTGATTAATGAAGCACCACTTTAGTAGCAGGTTTGTGACTGTTTTGGGGACCAGTCAAATCCGAGTTCATCCAGGGCTGACTTTTTTTGAACATGATGATTAACCAGTCTATGAGATCTTGGGGCACCGTACTGTCAAACCCCTATACATGTGTGTGTGTATGTGTTGAACTGTTGTATTTGGGTGCAATTGTGTCCGCGGAGCATTTTAATAGATGCATAGCAACAAAAAGAAACAAACATGCACCAACTAAAATGGTTTTTTGACTGCGTTTCTATCACTTCTATCTTTGGGGGATTGCTATATGTATCCCATGTGTTTGTTGCTTCACTGGCAAGGACTTTATGACAACTGACCCCTGAGCCCTGGCGTCCACTCCAAGACCTGGGTGTCGTGCATGGCTTTCACCTTCCGTCCTCAGCTGAAGGATTGGTCGTTTGGGTCTGACCTGAAAACGGGGAGATATCGGGAGACCAACAAATTCAATTCCAATTGGGAAAATGATGATGTTTACCAGGGTTATGAGCCCATCGATTGGGATACAATCCCTAAATAAAGCTATTCATCTATCTATCCATGGTTCTCCCCAGAATCCAGTGGCATGTTTTGTGCCATATCACAACCTTGTATGGACTGTGTACCCTCTGGTAAACTAATACCTTGCTATGGAAAATCACCATGTTTAATAGGTAAATCAGCGAACTAAATGGGGCATTTTCAATAGCTATGTCAGCTATTACCAGAGGGTATTAATATTCAATGGACGGGCAAAGCCAAGCGACCAATCTCCTCCTGACTCAGCCCATCCTTACGCCTCCACTGGAAAATTTTGGCATCTTTGGCACGGGGAATCCAACGGATTTCCTGGACATCGTCGGACGACACGGCGCCACGGGAAGGATATGGTCACGGCTGGTGACCAAATGTGTTCAGTAGGCGATCCAAGAGCCGAAAATTCCAAAATGTGTCAATCATCCCAGCAATCCCAGCCCTATTTCTAAAATGTCCTCAATTCTTGATACCCCAATGAGATCCAGTACTAAACCATGGTTTCATGGGCTGGATTGTTTGTCATATTACCCTCCTGTCGTCAAACATGTCTAGCCGGAAAATCTCCTTTTTAAGATTTGGATTATGATTTTCGCGGTTAAACATCCACGTATAGGGGATCTGTTTGATTAGCCGAGGGTAGGAGGATGGCTGCACCAACGCTTTCAGCTTGGCTCCTTGGAAGTCGCCTTTGCACCTCAGAACAGCTAGGCACTTGGGGACCCACAAATACCATAGACCACGTACACTGGAAGGGGCTTGGTTTGGAGGTGCAGTTAGGATTGGACGTGGCTTTGGCCATGGCTAACGCCAGAAATATCGAGAAACCGCTTGTGAACGTTGCTGCAGAAACTGTACCTGAAGTGTATTTGGCCCCTGGCGATCCAGGGTGTAGTTGTGGGCCCACCACACCTGCGAGCTGTGATGAAAACAGTGTTTCAAGGGGTGCGATTCTGGCAACGTATTCCAACAAGCTCCAAAATCCGAGAAAATCCCATGGAACAATCATCGTCGTCATCATCATCATCATCATCAGACATCATTTCAACCAGCGCGTGGCTTCCAACATGCTGCGCCCACACGTCTTTTCTGATCTGCTCTGTAAAATCTGGCTTCGTGGTGGCGGCGGCGGATGCGTGGGACAGCTGTCAGGATGTCAGCATCTGTGCAGCCTGACGCTACCAAGCACACGGAGTGAAGCGACCATGGATTGGTTTCCTTGCCAACATCTGGGAGAACAAAGTTTTTTTTACCAAAAATATGTGGTTCCTGCAGATTTTCCCATCATCCAATTCTCGGATAGACTCAGAGCAGTTCTGGCTCAAAATTAGGACGCCCGGTTTGCCTAGTTTCATCATTCAAACTCTAAACACCTCTAAATTATCAGGGAGAGTAGATAAGGGAGAGTAGAGGGATAAGTTTGGTGCCTTGCTCGAACTTGACGGTGGCTCAAACTGATTGACCCCTTCCGCTGACTGCGCAGAAAGGAGTAACATTCTGGGTCTCGTTTTAAACATCGCTGAGCCTCCTAACAGTTGCTACCGGGTTGTGACCCCATTCAACTGGAAATTCACCCAAAAGGAAAGCATTGAAGGGCAGCTGTCAGGGTTTAAGCTTATAATGTTATAACATCTTATCAATTATAGCTCATTATTCCAATTACGTGATTACCATTCAATACCACCAACAAAATCCAAAACAAATCGGGGTCGCGCGCAAGCCCATCCGCAATCGGCGGCCCGGCTCCCAGTCACCTGCGAATCGGGAACTCTCCGCTGTCCCCAGCTTCATTGTGAGGCCTGGCTGGGGTCAGTAGGATTGATGCAGTTCGGGACAGCCACTTGCCCTGGGATGAACCACCAAGTACTGGAAAAACCCGAAAAGGGAGATCAAATCGAGACAGACCTGGGCAAATCATCTCCAAATAGTGGGATTGTCATTGGATGCAGGGATGGGTCATGCCACCGGCTCTCTTGATGTGGGAATCGTGCTAGAGGTTTGCTCCATGACCATAACTATGTGGGCATATCCAAAAATGGGATGGCTCAACCATAGAGACAGGGATGGATTTGGCCAAGAGACATCTGTTCCAAAAAAGGGGGTCACCAACAAGAATAGCGATTTACCACCCAAAGTGCGCGGTGAAACCCCAAAAATGACGAGCTTTTGTCGAAATGGGACAGTTGTTAGGAATCAGTTTGGCGTTCAGCACCTAGAAATCCACTGTGCGCCTATGCCTATGACGGTATTGGTCAAAGTTGGGTGCCCTCAACAAAATAAGCAAACAAAAACCAAAACAATAAACGCAGAAATAATAATTGCATAATTTGCATAATCATAGCAGAGTAACAATGATAATAGTCATGATGGTAACAGGATGTAACAGGCATAAAACCATATAAAACCAAAGTCACCCAAATCCCTGGTTCCCGGAAGCGCATGGCGAAAATCGCGCCTGAAGCTGGCGTCGCAAGTCATTGTTCTCCGCGCGCAGCGCTTTGTTCTCCTCTTCCAGGGCTTGGATCCTCGCGCCCCTGGCGGCGCTGGACGACAGCCCAGAAGGATTAGAGACAGAAGGGGAATGGGAAAACTGTGGAAAACTGTGGAAATGATCTGCAAGAAACGCCTGTTCTATCCTTTTCTGCATCTGGTTTTGTACTGTAATTGATTGTAATTGTATATCCAACCTATTCTTTGATTGTATCCTGCCAACCAGTAACCAGGTGAGATTCGGCTGCTGCAGTTCCAGCCCAATCCATATTCGTCAACGCGGTGACCCGAGGCAGTGTGGCACACCCAACAAGAAAAATCAGCCGCAATTTCACCAGAAATGGGTGGTATAACTTGTAACTCTCCAACATTCTCCAAATATTTGAGGCGCACTCTTGAGTGTACCAGATTGGCAAAGGCGGCAAAGGTTCGAAACCTCAAAACCACACAAAGCTAAAGCAGAACTAAGGCCCGATCAGATCGAAGCGCATGTCATCTGGACCCACGGTGCCCCTCAGCACAGCTTTTCAAGACCAAGCGCCCATGTGTGATGTGGGTAACCCCAATACTGAAAGAGGGTTTAACCCTGGAAAATGGAGTTGACCAGGCCAGAAACGGAAAAACTTTGGATGGAATTCGATTAAGAGGATCATTATTGTATGAGAAAGGTAAACCTTTTCTAAGAAACCGTCCCGACTTGGTATACCCCCAGTTGGGATGATTTAAAATGACCCCCCAAGTGGGTGATAAGGGATGGTGTATTGTTTTGCTTTACCACAGTAACGAGCCACTTTGGGGGACCTATGGTATTGGGCTGGCCACGTTGCCATGGTCTAAAAGCCTCAAATATCTCTGGATTCCTTCAAAACCTATAAACGCCAAATCATCTTCTGGGTCAAAAATGCGTAACTATGTATATATGCATAAGTATGTTTGAGAAACAATACCAAAGTCTATTTATATATCACAAAGATGGCCTGAAGCTGGTTTGAGGTGTTTTTTTCTCGAGGAGGAATCCCTGCAATTTGGAAACGGGTATAAAGAGACCTGTTTTCCTGAAACAGACATCAAGACAAAGTGCAGTACTTCACATACTTCACACATCAAACAGAAGCATACACACAAGCCATGCTTATTCATCAAAGGAAGTTTAGGGGGAGAAACTTCCGTGTTACGGACTTTTAGAATGTCAGGGAAAGAGTTAGTCAAAGAAAGAGTTCGTCAGGGAAAGAGTTAGTCAAAGAAAGAGTTAGTCAGGGAAAGAGTTAGCAAAGAAACAGTTAGTCAGGGAAAGAGTTAGTCAAAGAAAGAGTTAGCAAAGAAAGAGTTAGTGAGGGAAAGAGTTAGTCAAAGAAAGAGTTAGTCAGGAAAGAGTTAGTCAGGAAAGAGTTAGCAAAGAAACAGTTAGTCAGGGAAAGAGTTAGTCAGAAAGAGTTAGCAAAGAAAGAGTTCGTCAGGGAAAGAGTTAGTCAAAGAAAGAGTTAGTCAAAGAAACAGTTAGTCAGGGAAAGAGTTAGTCAAAGAAAGAGTTCGTGAGGGAAAGAGTTAGTCAAAGAAAGAGTTAGTTCGTCAGGGAAAGAGTAGTCAAAGAAAGAGTTAGTCAAAGAAACAGTTAGTCAGGGAAAGAGTTAGTCAAAGAAAGAGTTAGTGAGGGAAAGAGTTAGTCAAAGAAAGAGTTAGTCAGGATATATGAGGTAGTCAAAGAAAGAGTTAGCAAAGAAACAGTTAGTCAGGGAAAGAGTTAGTCAAAAAGAAAGAAAGAGTTAGTCAGGGAAAGAGTTAGTCAAAGAAAGAGTTAGCAAAGAAACAGTTAGTCAGGGAAAGAGTTAGTCAAAGAAAGAGGAAAGAGTTAGTCAAAGAAAGAGTTAGTGAGGGAAAGAGTCAGTCAAAGAAAGAGTTAGTGAGGGAAAGAGTTAGTCAAAGAAAGAGTTAGTCAGGATATATGAGGTAGTCAAAGAAAGAGTTAGCAAAGAAACAGTTAGTCAGGGAAAGAGTTAGTCAAAGAAAGAGTAAGTGAGGGAAAGAGTTAGTCACAGAAAGAGTTAGCAAAGAAATTGTTCCCTCACTGTAAATGGGATTGCAAGTGGTGCTGGTGGAGGAGTTGCCGATGGAGTTTTGGAGGAAGTCTCGCACGAAATGCGTTTTTGAGAGATAGCAGATGCACGAAACCCTATGTTTTTCCATACAAAGTCCGTCCCCGATCCTCGATGATCTACCTCTGCGGTGCGACGGTTGCGAGACGGTCTCGTGTGTGGTCGGATCATGGGCGGATCATGGTCGGATCATGGTCGGATCGGTTCCGCATTGTAAATGGGGTTTCACCTGTTTTTCGTGCATGTGCGGTCGACAGAATTCCATTGTGATTTGCAACTGTAGGATCGTTCCCGCAATGTAGATGGAATTGCAAGTGGTGCTGGTGGATGAGTTGCCGATGGAATTCCATTGTGATTTGCAACTGTAGGATCGTTCCCGCAATGCAAATGGCATTGCAAGTGGTGCTGGTGGAGGAGTTGCCGATGGAGTTTTGAAGGAAGTCTCGCACGAAATGCGTTTTTAGAGAGATAGCAGATGCACGAAACCCTATGTTTTTCCATACAAAGTCCGTCCCCGAACCTCGATGATCTACCTCTGCGGTGCGACGGTTGCGAGACGGTCTCGTGTGTGGTCGGATCATGGGCGGATCATTCTCGGACCATGGTCGGATCGGTTCCGCATGGTAAATGGGGTTTCAAGTGTTTTTCGTGCATGTGCGGTCGACAGAATTCCATTGTGATTTGTAACTGTAGGATCGTTCCCGCAATGTAAATGGGATTGCAAGTGGTGCTGGTGGATGAGTTGCCGATGGAATTCCATTGTGATTTGCAACTGTAGGATCGTTCCCTCACTGCAAATGTGGATTGCAAGTGGTGCTGGTGGAGGAGTTGCCGATGGAGTTCTGGAGGAAGTCTCGCACGAAATGCGTTTTTGAGAGATAGCAGATGCACGAAACCCTATGTTTTTCCATACAAAGTCCGTCCCCGAACGTCAATGATCTACCTCTGCGGTGCGACTGTGAAGCGTGGAGTGTGAAGTTTGGAGTGGGAAGGAAGCAGTGAGAAGTGAGAAGTGTGAATTGTGGACTGTGAAGTGTGGAGTGAAGTGCGAAGTGAGAAGTGTGAAGTTTGGAGTGTGAAGGAAGCAGTGAGAAGTGAGAAGTGTGAAGTGAGAAGTGTGAAGTGTGGACTGTGAAGTGTGGAGTGTGAAGTGCGAAGTGAGAAGTGTGAAGTGTGAAGTTTGGAGTGTGAAGGAAGCAGTGAGAAGTGTGAAATGTGGAGTGTGAAGTGTGAAGTGCGAAGTGAGAAGTGTGGACTGTGAAGTGTGAAGTGTGGACTGTGAAGTGTGAAGTGTGGACTGTGAAGTGTGAAGTGTGCAGTGTGAAGTGTGAAGTGTGAGGTTTGGAGTGTGAAGGAAGCAGCGAGAAGTGTGGAGTGTGAAGTGTGGAGTGTGAAGTTTGAAGTTTGGAGTGCGAAGAGTGCAGTGTGCAGTGTGAGGTGTGGAGTGTCGAGGGAAGGACACGGTCGGGACAGGGTGTCTTTGAACTATAGGTCATTTATGTTTGGGAAACTTCCGCCGCCGGCTTGCCCGGGTCTATGTTATGTTTGGGGTCATATAATCCCAATCCTAACCGTCCTAACCATCAGTGAGGTCGGTCCACATTCAACTTGGCCCAGAAACATGGCATGGCCTTGCGGAGCAGGCTGCGGCCTGAATGGAACCATCTGGGTTTGTCTGAAAATAGAGTACCCCCAATTCCAATGGATTATCAGCATGTTCCCTCTGAAAAAATGGCAATTTATCGGTATTCTCTATTTTCAGGCAAACCCATGTAGCAAGCACTTTGTCCCACAGCCGCACGTGCCCATGCGTGAAACAAATCTCTACACTCTACAAGATCATACAAGTTCCTCGCAGCTCGCAGAGGTGCGAGAAACATAAGAAAACACCTCCGTGACCACATCTTGGCAATTCCCTATACGCAAAGTCTGGCACGCTGAGACATTTTCCAATGATATGTTCCAGTGAATTTTACCAGTGATTCAAGCGAGCCATGAACACCATGAATATCCCATCCCATTATGCTGGTATAGGAATCTCGGATTGTGGGTTACAATAGTCCCCGATAAAGCAGGTAGTAACATTCATCATCAGACGACTAGGGTTGGTAGCATGGATAGTCACAATAATCCCCAGTAAACCAGGTAGGATTATAATTTTTCACAATCCCCAAACTCATGATCAAACAAAAAAATGCCATGAAAACTGCTCCCAAGTAATTCCTGACACCCACACACACCCCTTTTCGCCAAGTCTCTGTTTGGTGCCATCAGATCCCGAGGCCTCCCCACCGCGCCCTCCACTCGGCCCATTGGAAGCTGCGGGCGCTACAGGGACCTGCCTGGGCCCGGATCTGTGCCCATTCTTGCTCGTGAACCCTCACATTTGGAATCCATAATCCAAATCAAGTTTTGAAAGATACATGTCAATGATTTATAGATCACGTTGTCCTACCGGCCCATACATGCCCAGAGCGAAAAGAATCTCTACAAGATCATACAAGCTCTCTGCGAGCGCGCAGAGGTGCAAAAAATAGAAGAAAACGCTTCCGGGATCACGTTTCTAATTGGAAGCACAAAGTTTGACAGGTGGAAACATATTTCACTCACATGTTCGAGTTACATTTTCCAGTGATTCAACTTGAATTCCCATATCCCATCCCATTGTACTGGCCAGCTAATAGGCATTCTGGGTTTCAATAATCCCGGATAAACCAGTTAGTAACAATTTCCAAACTCATCATCAAACAACTAGGCTTGGCATGGATAGTTTCAATAATTTCCAATCCTGTAGGCTCCTAAGTGACCCCAAACCCACCCCCTGCGACATCTCTGCCCTCCTAGTGTCTTGTTGCATTGATCCATCATTGGGAGCTGCCGGCGCTACTGGCATTTGCCTTGGCAATGAACCCACAAGTTGTTGGTTGCCCATGTTTGGTATTGAAGCCTCAAATTTGGAATCCAAATTGGCTTTTTGAAATACAGTTCAATGATTTATAGACCATTTCGAAGCCGAAGGTAGATGACGTGGAGCCGTTAATGCAAGGATTGCAGGGGCCCCAAAATTTCTGATAATCACCAAAGGTGAGAATGGGATATGAATCCAAACCCTGCCAAAGATGGGTCGTTCACCCGCTCAGATGATGGTGCATTCCCTAGTCTTTATGATATGCTTTCCGGAGGACATTTACCAACCCCTGATTCTGATTATGGCCAGTCATACCTGCACCCAAAACTGCGTTTAGTGTGCGTCATGTTCTATACTCCCCATGTGAAGAATATATAAAGTGTGTCTGCATACCGCCCAACTCACCCAGGTTCACCAGAGATCTGACCGGATCTGCATCTGAGATTCTGTCCCACCGGTGGGAATTCTGAGCGGGCGGACCTGAGACGGTTTCAAGATCAATGGTGCCATGAAAAAGAGCTTGAAATAAATCATGGCTAAGGGTATCTCGAAAAAAACAGAAAGTAAGGTCCTGGTGAAATTGGTTTACCTCTAGATGTCTTTAAATGGGAACTATATATATATAATATGTGTGTGTGTACTATAACTGCAGCTAGCCTGCTAGAAAGAGCTGATGATGAAAATCCTGTATTTTCGCTGGTGGGATATAATATTTTTCCAAAGATCAACCGTCAGCCTGTATTTCCCTAGTTGGCCAAGAAACCATATGATCTCAAGATGGTCACCCAGGATTATACCCCAAAAAAAGATGAATGACAATCAACACATCAGATCACAAAATGTTTTACCGCTATGTTCACTTTTGCGGGTCCCTCTGGTGAGTCGTGGCATCTTACTCAAGTGTGGCTCGAGCTGAACGCGACGAACAGTGCAGAACAGGACCATCCAAAGGATTTGATTTGATGGCCAAGAATCTTGATTTGGAAGGTCAAAACCCCATTCCAAAAGAAGCAGAAGAAGGAGAAGAAGACCGAGGAGAAGGTGGACGAGGAGGCGGAGGAAACTTTGACGCAAAAGGAAGAACTCCAGGAATCGTAGAAACTGAATCATAGAAACTGAATAATATAATGTCAACCTCGGATTAATAAAACCCCGGGCTGTTTAGTTGGGGGTTGTCACTTTTAGGGGCATATTATCACTATTTGGATTTATTTGGGGGAACCCCCTTGTTAATCAACCAGGGTTTCAACGCACCGGGGTTGACATTACACAGAATTTCCCTTGCATCCATGCTGCGGCGCTGGCGGCGCGTCCACAGGTGGCAAATCTCCGTGACCGACGTAGCCTACGGAAAACCCCCAGGCTCCCCCTAGGAAAATGAATTACAAATGCTGGATTTTCCACATCGAACTGTTAGTTTTGAGAGTTTCCAGTCTAGTAAGGTTCTATAAATCAAGGTTTTGATTTTTTTCTGAATTTTTTCTGAAAAATTTCTGAATCAAATTTCTGAAATATTTCTGAAAAATTTCTGAATCCAGAGATTTTCTGCTGCCAACCATTCAAAAATGAAGGAAACTAGCTGTTTTGCCGCTATTTTCAAACTTTTTGCGTTGCTTTTCTCGAATCTTGACGAATTTCAGAATTTTTTCAGAATTTTTTCAGAAATTTCTGAAAATTTTCTGAAAAATTTCTGAAATATTTCTGAAAAATTATGAATCCAGAAATTTTCTGCTGCCAACCATTCAAAAATGAAGGACACTAGCTGTTTTGCTGCTGTTTTCAAGCTGTTTTGCTGCTATTTTCATACTTTTTGCGTTGCTTTTCTCGAATTTTGACGAATTTCAGAAATTTGTCAGAATTTTTTCAGAAAATTTTCAGAAATTTTTCAGAAATTTCTGAAAATTTTCTGAAAAATTTCTGAAAAATTTATGCATCCAGAAATTTTCTGCTGCCAACCATTCAAAAATGAAGGAAACTAGCTGTTTTGCTGCTGTTTTCAAGCTGTTTTGCTGCTATTTTCAAACTTTTTGCGTTACTTTTCTCGAATTTTGACGAATTTCAGAATTTTTTCAGAAAATTTTCAGAAATTTTTCAGATTTTTTTCAGAAATTTCTGAAAATTTTCTGAAAATTTTCTGAAATATTTCTCAAAATTTTCTGAAAATTTTCTGAAATATTTCTGAAAAAATTATGAATCCAGAGATTTTCTGCTGCCAACCATTCAAAAATGAAGGAAATGCTTTGCTGCTGTTTTCAAAGTTTTCAGCTAGTTTTTCATACTTTTGGCAGTTCCCAGGTACCAAAAGTGGAGGAAAACTAGCTGTTTCGCTGCTATTTTCAAATTTTTTGCGTTGCTTTTCTCGAATTTTGACGAATTTCGGAATTTTTTCAGATTTTTTTCAAAAATTTCTGAAAAATTTCTGAAAAAATTATGAATCCAGAAATTTTCTGCTGCCAACCATTCAAAAATGAAGGAAACTAGCTGTTTTGCTGCTGTTTTCAAAGTTTTCAGCTAGTTTTTCATTACTTTTGGCAGTTCTGCTGCTATTTTCAAACTTTTTGCGTTGCTTTTCTCGAATTTTGACGAATTTCAAAAATTTTTCAGAATTTTTTCAGAAAATTTTCAGATTTTTTTCAGAATTTTTTCCGAAATTTCTGAAAATTTTCTGAAAAATTTCTGAAATATTTCTGAAAAATTTATGAATCCAGATATTTTCTGCTGCCAACCATTCAAAAATGAAGGAAACTAGCTGTTTTGCTGCTGTTTTCAAAGTTTTCAGCTAGTTTTTCACTACTTTTGGCAGTTCTGCTGCTATTTTCAAACTTTTTGCGTTGCTTTTCTCGAATTTTGACGAATTTCAGAAATTTTTCAGAAATTCTAGTCAGAAATATTTCAGAAATATTTCAGAAATTAATCAAATTTATCCAGTACCTCAGCAGGCTGGGCAGAAAGTCTCAATGTTAGTTCTTAGTTGGGCCCCAGGATAGTGACAGTTCGTGACTCAGAATGGTTTCCAGCTTGGTGATTTCAATCCAACAGAAACTGAAGGTAATCATGACGGTAGCCAGCTCTCAAAAATGGAGGGGAAGAAAATAATTGATGTTGATATGAATGGTAAAAATGCGCATTGTGCCACGCAGGGCAACCTCTTGAAAGTTTGGCAGCCCTGTGCGCACCCCACAAAACACATGGGTTTACAGCTACATGTGATTGGTAACGAAACCCCAGTCAAGGAGTGCCCAATGGTATCAAACAATATTTTTCAATCTCCCTCTATGGCTCTCTTAGGGTTTAATAATAGCGTTGGTAAACCTCTACCATAAATGGGTGGTATACAGCATCAAAATATGGGTGGTGTATGATTGTCTGAACATGGTCTAATCCCACTGGGATTTACAAACCCACCTGACCCGTGTGACCGCCTGCGCCAGTGCCCGCTGTTCCCATCATCACGGCAGGCCCAGGCGGGTTGAGCTCGAAGCAGTGGTCGGGGGACAAACGCAGCAAATCCGGGTCGACGGGGGCGTCAGTGCTGTGCTTCCCAACAGCCCGCACCCTTGGTCGCCCGGTCATGGCCAACCGGGAGAGCGGACAGAGAACTGACTGTGAGATAAAGGGGCCATGTCTGTAAATATAAGCAAGTAGAGCGAGCGAGCGAGAGAGAGAGAGAGAGAGAGAGAGAGACACACACACACACGCACACGCACAGATATAATATATATATATATATAAATATGATACCAGTAGTACCGCACAAGGCGGTGGCGGAAGTTTCAAAAATAGGAAACCTATAAGAAAGGTTCGTTGTTGTGAATCACGGATGGCAGAGCGAAGCCACTGATGGATCGAAAGGTGATTGATGTCTCCTTTTTTCTCTCTCTTTCTCTGACTATCTACCTACCTCCCTATCTATCTACCTATGTATCTATCGATCTATTTACCTATCTATCTATCTATGTATCTATCGATCGATCTATCTATCTATCTATCTATCGACCCTCCGGAGCCGACTTTTCGACCCTCCGGAGCCACAAATCATTGGAAAAACACAGTGTTTCGCGACTTTCCTACCTTTTCACGCATCTGCATCTTCTTTCTTCTGACTCTTTCTCTTCTACTCTTCTTTCTTCTAATCTTTCTCTTCTCTCTGCCTCTTCCCTGCTCTGCTTTTCATCTGTCCATATTGTCGGAAGTTTGACTTCTAAACTTCCTTCGATAAATCAAATATAATGTACATTGAATATAACATAAATTGGACATAATATAAGATAATATAAAACGATGTAATAATTATTTATATTTACATTTACAATTATGATTATATATTTATGTTATTTTAGATTTATGGTTATGTAAGTACATGTATATATATATATAAGTATATCCGTGTGTGTTTGTGTGTGCGTGCGTGCGACAGTGCCTCTGCTTTGCACTATGTCAATCTATCTACCTATACCCACCCTCTCTGATTAAATCAAAGTTTTGCTTCCATTTGTTGATCCATTTCTCCCCTGACTGCCAAGTTGCCACAATCTGGTGCCATATCGATGGGTCCTGATTCCGAGCAACATGGGCCTTCCAAACACAATATCTCTTGAGATCTCTTGGGAATGAAACTATTTTTGAAGTGGCAAGCAGAATATAAAGAATGTATATCAGCGCTCCCCAATTTGTGGAGATTCTTCGGTACCTATTTGGGAGGATGCAAAATGACCCCCAAATGGTTGGACATTGGGATACTTTTTGGCATCGGGTTGACCACACGACCCATTCTTGACACCCAGCATGGTGATGGGCAATCATCACCAGCAAGTGTAGCATCATCAAAGAAAGCTTACCAGTCCCATGTTGAGGTAGCGTCAAGTGCCATGCGGTCCATCTGCTGGTCCAACTTTATACAAGTTCAAGAGGCATCACTGCAGCTGGCCCAGTGCCAAACGTGTTTGAGACCGAGACACTGAAGGCGACGGTTGTCATGACCGGCCGCTTCTACCTCAGAAAAATCATCTGGATCAGGAAACCCCTCGGAACTGGGTGTGTCTTACCCCGCATTCTATGGAAAAGTGAATGAAGGGTAAAATCGGGAAAATGATGGCTCACCACTGGATGTTGGGGGGCCATTTTTTGTGGACAAACCGAAGGCACGGCAAATGCATAGATGCCCTAGCCCTGTGAGTAGGAATGGTTCAAATAATTCGATCAACAGTTGGTCCACATAACCAGGGTAGAGAATTGTAGGTACAGTGCACCTTGATGGAAAACGCTGGACGGTGGGAGCACACGCCTGGTCTGGTAGTTGGCTAGTTGCATGTCAAGGGTCATGTCACCCAAGCGCTGCTAAATACCCTCTCTTGGGCGCAAGTGTTTGGTACAAATCTGGATGATGTTTGATTTTTTAGACAAAATTAGCATTGATGGCTGCCCAAATCCCACGTATCGTTCATGGTGGGCTTTTTGGAGGTGAAGTAGGCCGCGTACAAATTACGTATGGATCACCCGATGTGAATGAATTTTCTCCCAAAAAAGTGGGGCTACCGACTTCCAGTCGCCTGCATCGGGCGCAGATGCTAAGGTTTCCAACAGAAAGGATCGGAGTTTGGTGATTTCTAGCAGTCTAGTATTGAATGGGGTAGTACATGGCACCATCGAAGTAGCTGCAACCAGAACCAGTATTCACCAATTGCCCTTGGTGGTCAAATCCCTGTTTTTTCCATCACTATGCTTGTTGGCTAAAGCACTCAACCATCCAAGTTGCAGGGACTTGGAATAATTTTCAGCCGAAGCTACCCGCTCTTGAGGCTCTCCCATTCGAGCGCTCAACGTAGAAATCTCCACGAACCCATCGAGTCTCATTTGGAGATCCCTTCCTGCTCGAGTTGAGGCGTGATGACCAAGCATTTTATGGGCATGGAACCCCAAACAAGCAGAAATAATGGTTTCCGCAAACCACAATTTGTTGGGTAGGGGGTCTTCCCTACCATAGGGAAACACCAGTGTATCTCTGGTTGTGTGGGGTTCTACAGGCCACGAACAGTATGATTTGGGGATATGCAAAAATAATCGAAAGTTTGGAAGTTACCCCGTTTATGGCAATCTTGAGCGGGAAGATGGTGATTATGATATGTTGATATATGCTGGGGTATAAACAGTATGGACCTCGGTTTCAGACACACCCGTGCGAAAATTGGCGGAACAAAAAACTCGAATAAGATTTGACTCATATTTACACATGCCAATCTTTCACACGGCTACAACCAATTCATGGCTGTTCCCTTCCAATCATCAAACAGCACAGCAATGGGATATTCGCATATTTTTCCCTAGGAACGTCATCAACAGGGGAATCGTCCATCACCCATGATCTCAAAGGATATGTTCTAAAGTGCTATGTCAAAGGATCCAATTTCTCCGATAGAAAAACGGGCCGTTTAACAAAACGACAAGCCAATCTGCTAATCTGCGGTGCCCTGCGCCTTAAAGTTTGATCCATACTAACTTAAAAACCTCCGTTTTCGGGCGGGTTAGTATCTAACTCAAACACCTCCAAAGATGCCCCAAATACCCAAAACCTTAGAGGTGGCCTAATGTTAAATTGGAATCAGAGGCTATAAGAAACGGTTTTAAACGCTGAACTATGCCCAACCTCAGTGACTCAAGAGTTGCCAGCCCGGAGGGTACATCCTGTGGCAAATCATCCAAGTTCTTCAGAAGATCGTAATTAGAAAAAACACCACTCAGAAACCCCCGGCTTAGTACTGGATCTCTCTCCGCCTTTTCGGGTCTCAGGCCTCAGTCTCCCAGCCCCCTTAAGGACGGCCACTCCTTGATGCCTTAGCTTCCTTGTTATTCGTTTGGAGAGACGATACATGTCATCTCCACCATTGGCCATAGCTGCCATAGCTACGTGCTGGTCACGGTCTACCGTCATGGCAGCGAAGGCGGGGTTGAAACGTTGGGAAGTGACGGTTGGACTGTGGATGTCCATGGCCGGTGAATAGCATATATATGTTTGTGCATACTGCACGTGTGCCAGGATGTGAATAGATATGGGACCACCACACCTGCGAGCTGTGATGGCAACGTATTCCAACAAGCTCCAAAATCCGGAAAAAAAACATGGAACAGTCATCATCATCATCATCATCATCATCATCATCATCATCATCATTTCAACCAGCACGTGGTTTCCAACATGCTGCGCCCACACGTCTTTTCTGATCTGCTCTGTAAAATCTGGCTTCGTGGTGGCGGCGGCGGATGCGTGGGACAGCTGTCAGGATGTCAGCATCTGTGCAGCCTGACGCGTGCCAAGCACACGGAGTGAAGCGACCATGGATTGGCTTCCTTGCCAACATCTGGGAGAAACAAAGTTTTTTTACCAAAAATATGTGGTTCCTGCAGATTTTCCCATCATCCAATTCTCGGATAGACTCAGAGCAGTTCTGGCTCAAAATTAGGACGCCCGGTTTGCCTAGTTTCATCATTCAAACTCTAAACACCTCTAAATTATCAGGGAGAGTAGATAAGGGAGAGTAGAGGGATAAGTTTGGTGCCTTGCTCGAACTTGACGGTGGCTCAAACTGATTGACCCCTTCTGCTGACTTCACAGAAAGGAGTAACATTCTGGGTCTCGTTTTAAACATCGCTGAGCCTCCTACCAGTTGTTACCGGGTTGTGACCCCATTCAACTGGAAATTCACCCAAAAGGAAAGCATTGAAGGGCAGCTGTCAGGGTTTAAGCTTATAATGTTATAACATCTTATCAATTATAGCTCATTATTCCAATTACGTGATTACCATTCAATACCACCAACAAAATCCAAAACAAATCGGGGTCGCGCGCAAGCCCATCCGCAATCGGCGGCCCGGCCCCCAGTCACCTGCGAATCAGGAACTCCCCGCTGTCCTCAGCTTCATTGTGAGGCCTGGCTGGGGTCTGTAGGATTGATGCAGTTCGGGACAGCCACTTGCCCTGGGATGAACCACCAAGTACTGGAAAAACCCGAAAAGGGAGATCAAATCGAGACAGACCTGGGCAAATCATCTCCAAATAGTGGGATTGTCATTGGATGCAGGGATGGGTCATGCCACCGGCTCCCTTGATGTGGGAATCGTGCTAGAGGTTTGATCCATGACCATAACTATGTGGGCATATCCAAAAATGGGATGGCTCAACCATAGAGACAGGGATGGATTTGGCCAAGAGACATCTGTTCCAAAAAAGGGGGTCACCAACAAGAATAGCGATTTACCACCCAAAGTGCGCGGTGAAACCCCAAAAATGACGAGCTTTTGTCGAAATGGGACAGTTGTTAGGAATCAGTTTGGCGTTCAGCACCTAGAAATCCACTGTGCGCCTATGCCTATGACGGTATTGGTCAAAGTTGGGTGCCCTCAACAAAATAAGCAAACAAAAACCAAAACAATAAACGCAGAAATAATAATTGCATAATTTGCATAATCATAGCAGAGTAACAATGATAATAGTCATGATGGTAACAGGATGTAACAGGCATAAAACCATATAAAACCAAAGTCACCCAAATCCCTGGTTCCCGGAAGCGCATGGCGAAAATCGCGCCTGAAGCTGGCGTCGCAAGTCATTGTTCTCCGCGCGCAGCGCTTTGTTCTCCTCTTCCAGGGCTTGGATCCTCGCGCCCCTGGCGGTGACGCTGGACGACAGCCCAGAAGGATTAGAGACAGAAGGGGAAAGGGAAAACTGTGGAAAACTGTGGAAATGATCTGCAAGAAACGCCTGTTCTATCCTTTTCTGCATCTGGTTTTGTACTGTACTTGATTGTAATTGTATATCCAGCCCCTATTCAACCTATTCTTTGATTGTATCCTGCCAACCAGTAACCAGGTGAGATTCGGCTGCTGCAGTTCCAGCCCAATCCATATTCGTCAACGCGGTGACCCGAGGCAATGTGGCAAACCCAACAAGAAAGTCAGCCGCAATTTCACCAGAAATGGGTGGTATAACTTGTAACTCTCCAACATTCTCCAAATATTTGAGGTGCACTCTTGAGTGTACCAGATTGGCAAAGGTTTGAAACCTCAAAACCACACAAAGCTAAAGCAGAACTAAGGCCCGATCAGATCAAAGAGCATGTCATCTGGACCCACGGTGCCCCTCAGCACAGCTTTTCAAGACCAAGCGCCCATGTGTGATGTGGGTAACCCCAATACTGAAAGAGGGTTTAACCCTGGAAAATGGAGTTGACCAGGAAAGAAACGGAAAAAACTGTGGATTAAATTCGATTAAGAGGATAATTATGGTATGAGAAAGGTAAACCTGTTCTAAAAAAAACCGTCCCGACTTGGTATACCCCCAATTGGGATGATGTAAAATGACCCCCCAAGTGGGTGAGCCACTTTGGGGGACCTATGGTATTGGGCTGGCCACGTTGCCATGGTCTAAAAGCCTCAAATATCTCCGGATTCCTTCAAAAGCAAACGCCAAATCATCTTCTGGGTCAAAAATGTGTGACTATGTATATGCATATGTTTGAGAAACAATACCAAAGTCTATTTATATATCACAAATATGGCCCGAAGCTGGTTTGAGGTGATTTTTTCTCGAGGAGGAATCCCTGCAATTTGGAAACGGGTATAAAGAGACCTGTTTTCCTGAAAAAGACATCAAGACAAAGTGCAGTACTTCACATACTTCACACATCAAACAGAAGCATACACACAAGCCATGCTTATTCATATGTTTGGGGTCATATAATCCCAATCCTAACCGTCCTAACCATCAGTGAGGTCGGTCCACATTCAACTTGGCCCAGAAACATGGCATGGCCTTGCGGAGCAGGCTGCGGCCTGAATGGAACCATCTGGGTTTGTCTGAAAATAGAGTACCCCCAATTCCAATGGATTATCAGCATGTTCCCTCTGAAAAAATGGCAATTTATCGGTATTCTCTATTTTCAGGCAAACCCATGTAGCAAGCACTTTGTCCCACAGCCGCACGTGCCCATGCGTGAAACAAATCTCTACAAAATCATACAAGTTCCCTGCGAGCTCGCAGAGGTGTGAGAAACATAAGAAAACACCTCCGTGACCACATCTTGGCAATTCCCTATACGCAAAGTCTGGCACGCTGAGACATTTTCCAATGATATGTTCCAGTGAATTTTACCAGTGATTCAAGCGAGCCATGAACACCATGAATATCCCATCCCATTATGCTGGTGTGTTACTAGGAATCTCGGATTGTGGGTTACAATAGTCCCCGATAAAGCAGGTAGTAACATTCATCATCAGACGACTAGGGTTGGTAGCATGGATAGTCACAATAATCCCCAGTAAACCTGGTAGGCTTATAATTTTTCACAATCCCCAAACTAATTAATGCTCAAACAAAAAAATGCCATGAAAACTGCTCCTAAATAATTCCTGACACCCAGACCCCCCCCTTTTCGCCAAGTCTCTGTTTGGTGCCATCAGATCCCGAGGCCTCCCCACCGCGCCCTCCACTCGGCCCATTGGAAGCTGCGGGCGCTGCAGGGGCCATAGGGACCTGCCTGGGCCGGATCTGTGCCCATTCTTGCTCGTGAACCCTCACATTTGGAATCCATAATTCAAATCAAGTTTTGAAAGATACATGTCAATGATTTATAGATCACGTTGTCCTACCGGCCCATACATGCCCAGAGCGAAAAGAATCTCCACAAGATCATACAAGCTCTCTGCGAGCGCGCAGAGGTGCAAAAAATAGAAGAAAACGCTTCCGGGATCACGTTTCTAATTGGAAGCACAAAGTTTGACAGGTGGAGACATATTTCACTCACATGTTCGAGTTACATGGTCCAGTGATTCAACTTGAATTCCCATATCCCATCCCATTGTACTGGCCAGCTAATAGGCACTCTGGGTTTCAATAATCCCGGATAAACCAGTTAGTAACAATTTCCAAACTCATCATCAAACAACTAGGCTTGGCATGGATAGTTTCAATAATTTCCAATCTTGTAGGCTCCTAAGTGACCCCAAACCCACCCCCTGCGACATCTCTGCCCTCCTCGTGTCTTGTTGCATTGATCCATCATTGGGAGCTGCCGGCGCTACTGGCATTTGCCTTGGCAATGAACCCACAAGTTGTTGGTTGCCCATGTTTGGTATTGAAGCCTCAAATTTGGAATCCAAATTGGCTTTTTGAAATACAGTTCAATGATTTATAGACCATTTCGAAGCCGAAGGTAGATGACGTGGAGCCGTTAATGCAAGGATTGCAGGGGCCCCAAAATTTCTGATAATCACCAAAGGTGAGAATGGGATATGAATCCAAACCCTGCCAAAGATGGGTCGTTCACCCGCTCAGATGATGGTGCATTCCCTAGTCTTTATGATATGCTTTCCGGAGGACATTTACCAACCCCTGATTCTGATTATGGCCAGTCATACCTGCACCCAAAACTGCGTTTAGTGTGCGTCATGTTCTATACTCCCCATGTGAAGAATATATAAAGTGTGTCTGCATACCGCCCAACTCACCCAGGTTCACCAGAGATCTGACCGGATCTGCATCTGAGATTCTGTCCCACCGGTGGGAATTCTGAGCGGGCGGACCTGAGACGGTTTCAAGATCAATGGTGCCATGAAAAAGAGCTTGAAATAAATCATGGCTAAGGGTATCTCGAAAAAAACAGAAAGTAAGGTCCTGGTGAAATTGGTTTACCTCTAGATGTCTTTAAATGGGAACTATATATATATAATATGTGTGTGTGTACTATAACTGCAGCTAGCCTGCTAGAAAGAGCTGATGATGAAAATCCTGTATTTTCGCTGGTGGGATATAATATTTTTCCAAAGATCAACCGTCAGCCTGTATTTCCCTAGTTGGCCAAGAAACCATATGATCTCAAGATGGTCACCCAGGATTATACCCCAAAAAAAGATGAATGACAATCAACACATCAGATCACAAAATGTTTTACCGCTATGTTCACTTTTGCGGGTCCCTCTGGTGAGTCGTGGCATCTTACTCAAGTGTGGCTCGAGCTGAACGCGACGAACAGTGCAGAACAGGACCATCCAAAGGATTTGATTTGATGGCCAAGAATCTTGATTTGGAAGGTCAAAACCCCATTCCAAAAGAAGCAGAAGAAGGAGAAGAAGACCGAGGAGAAGGTGGACGAGGAGGCGGAGGAAACTTTGACGCAAAAGGAAGAACTCCAGGAATCGTAGAAACTGAATCATAGAAACTGAATGATATAATGTCAACCTCGGATTAATAAACCCCCGGGCTGTTTAGTTGGGGGTTGTCACTTTTAGGGGCATATTGTCACTATTTGGATTTATTTGGGGGAACCCCCTTGTTAATCAACCAGGGTTTCAACGCACCGGGGTTGACATTACACAGAATTTCCCTTGCATCCACGCTGCGGCGCTGGCGGCGCGTCCACAGGTGGCAAATCTCCGTGACCGACGTAGCCTATGGAAAACCCCCAGGTTCCCCCTAGGAAAATGAATTACAAATGCTGGATTTTCCACATCGAACTGTTAGTTCTTAGTTGGGCCCCAGGATAGTGACAGTTCGTGACTCAGAATGGTTTCCAGCTTGGTGATTTCAATCCAACAGAAACTGAAGGTAATCATGACGGTAGCCAGCTCTCAAAAATGGAGGGGAAGAAAATAATTGATGTTGATATGAATGGTAAAAATGCGCATTGTGCCACGCAGGGCAACCTCTTGAAAGTTTGGCAGCCCTGTGCGCACCCCACAAAACACATTGGTTTACAGCTACATGTGATTGGTAACGAAACCCCAGTCAAGGAGTGCCCAATGGTATCAAACAATATTTTTCAATCTCCCTCTATGGCTCTCTTAGGGTTTAATAATAGCGTTAGTAAACCTCTGCCATAAATGGGTGGTATACAGCATCAAAATATGGGTGGTGTATGATTGTCTGAACATGATCTAATCCCACTGGGATTTACAAACCCACCTGACCCGTGTGACCGCCTGCGCCAGTGCCCGCTGTTCCCATCATCACGGCAGGCCCAGGCGGGTTGAGCTCGAAGCAGTGGTCGGGGGACAAACGCAGCAAATCCGGGTCGACGGGGGCGTCAGTGCTGTGCTTCCCAACAGCCCGCACCCTTGGTCGCCCGGTCATGGCCAACCGGGAGAGCGGACAGAGAACTGAAAGGGGCCATGTCTGTAAATATAAGCAAGTAGAGCGAGCGAGCAAGAGAGAGAGAGAGAGAGAGGCACACACTAGACAAGAATGGATCATTATATGATCCGGCAGGAACTGAATCCTGAAACATGCAAACCAGCCTAGATCGTTAGATTAGTAAAGGAGCCACATGAGGTACTTCTCGAAAACGATGTAGGGCATCCAATGTTGTCAAACGAAGTCAAAACCAGAATCCATAGAGTTTTAACCAGCATGTTGAGAATCCACAATAATGTTTCGGCGATTGTTTCCCAAAATAACCCATAGTCGTCGGCGACATCATCTCGGCGAAAATAAATCAAAAAACATAATACTGTCGGCGATATGGTTTCGGCGAAAATCCGAGGAAGGTTCTGATGCATGTAAAAGTCAAAAATGATTCCAGATTGCGACAACAGTGCAGCAAATTGTATAATATTGTTGTTGGGGTTCTAAGCTTGGCCCCTTGCTATGTCGGAGAAAGCAGGTACGTGGAGTTGATCAGACTCCATATCCTAGTCAACTGCATGGAGCTTCGTTGGCGACAGCCATGCAGCGACCCTGTCGCCCCCTGCAAACTAGTGAAAACCAATCAGAAGTTTTACATCTGTTCAGATGGTACACACACACACCTCGCATATAGCGAGGTTGGATTTTTTGGAAGAACTTCGCTGGCGGAATCGGCAATACACCAGTGAGAGTGAACCTGTAAAAACCAAATGTACAAACGGGCGATCACTTCAGTCAGAAGAAGAAGGATTCGGAGCTTGTAGAAGGACTTCGAAAGCATCGTGGAAGCTCATGCGTTCAACCATCGCCCACGTCTCATTGAATTCCCCAGATGCCGTAGCAGCCTTCAAGGCCTCAGAAAGATCCGTGGCTAATTCGTGGATCCGGGTGGTAAGGCTCGGTTCCTCTGCTGGAGATGTCGTCTCAATGGGCACATTGTGAAAAGGATGGTGTCCGTGTACAAGGGGAATCTCGAAATGATGTCGCCAATAGTCCGCTGTACGTAGGGACCACTCCCAATTGCCCGAAAGACCATAAAAGTAGTGTTCAGGGTCACGACAGCGGGAATGCCCTAGCAAGGGGATTTCTTCAATGAAAAGCTCCCTGGTGTTGTTGGAGTGGGTAATGACCTTGAATTGGATCTGGTGAACCACGCGAGAAGAGAATTGAGCACGATGGAGGTAGTTGTGTGCAGAACTTGACTCCATTGGAAACGGGACGCAAGGAGGTGCTGGTCCTGAATATGTATCAGGATGGGCCATAGTATCCGTGGCAGGTGCCGTACTGTCAGTGACCAAAGGTGCCGACGTAGGGTTGGTCGTAGTGTCGGGAGCTCCTGAGTGACATAGTGCAGAAGTCAGGGCGTCTGGTACTTGAACTGGATTGGTAGGAGCGAGTCCACGGGTAGGATTCGAAGGCCAAGACAAGCCCGCCACGGTCGCGTCTCGTTTGTGTTCCATGGGTGAAACTGTCACAAATGCGAGAAATAGTGCAACAACGGCTGAAGCATCAAGAATTGCAGAAAAAAGCCAATCCCGAAAATGATAATTTTCACAAAAATGATAAAAGTGAAATCCAGTCCTCAAGCAAGTGGGTCAATTGCGACGGAGAAGCCACAGCTCAAAGTCAAATAAAATAGAAATCGAAGAATCCTGTGTGTTAGTGGGTTGTCAAGGAAGAATTGAAAACCCTCTAGCATGGTCTTTTTTGGCCGGCTAGCGTATCAGGGCAGGATCACACCGGAGCTAATTTTGTAGCATTGCAAACGTAGTACGAAAGGCTGTCTGGTACCCGGAATGAGGAAAGAAGATTCACGGGAGTTGTACTGCCGAAGTCGCCATTCAGGTCGGTATGCCTCCAAAAGCTGCAAGACCGTCATATCATTGGAAACTTGGAATGTCTCACCGTCCAGGTCGCAAAAGCGAAACTCCAGATTCGAGGGATCAATTTGGATGTCCCATTGGGACCTCAATCTTTTGGAGATACAGAAGCGAAGTTCGGCAATTGGGATGAAGCCGGCTTCAACTGGTTCCATCTGACGTGACCAGGTAAACAAAGCTGCAAGTTCAAAGCCGCTGACATGTCTAAAATTGGAGTTCACCAGAGCCATGTAGTGTTCACGGTCAGGTTCGCTTCGGTGAGTCAATGCCTGTAGGGGAGAGAAGTCAACCAAGATAAGGACAGGTCTGTTTGGAGGAGGGTTCGCATCACCAGGAAGGCCTCGATGTCCAGCAATCCATCCAACGGTTCGTGTACCAAGCGGTGTCTCAATCGTGGATGTAGCGCGATATGGATTGGGTCGAGAAGAACGAGCCATTGCGTCGAATGTGAAGTATCGAGGATAAAGCGAAAAGCACAAGCTGCAAAATGGGTTGGAATAGCCACAGAAACCAGCTCAAAGTGTTAGAAATGAACGAGAAACGGTGTACCTAGTAAATGGTCACACAAAGAGACGATGAATCACAGGTCTTTTTCCTGCCGACAAATAATGTGGTATATTACACACTTGAGTCCGACGTATCCATCGGGTCAATATCATTCGCATCCAGCGGACCATGTACTTGTTGAGGAGGGACAGCGGGGCGAGTGAGATGTACAGTACGTTGTAGTGTTGCCGGTGGGGAAGAAGGTGGTGTAGACCGCCAAGGTGGCCAATATAAAGAGGTAGTAGTTCCTTGAGAATGGTGGTGGGCAGAGCGTCCCCAGCATGACTGTAAAATATGGAGGTGGTCCGGTATCGCTTCGTACGGCTGTGAGACAGAGACGTTTGAGTGTTCAGGGTGTGGTAAAACGGGAACAGTAGTTGCCGTAGGGGAGGAGGATGATGATTGAATTGGTACGTCATAGTATCTGCGCCAATGGTTAGCTGTAGTACGCAAGGTCGCCTGGTCGTTGGTGAGGTGCATGTTCTCCAGGAATGTTTCCACTGGTTTCCACGTTTCAAGACCATCAAGTGTCCTTTCCACGATCCAAAGTTCATCTGAACGGTTAGACAAAGGATAGCTCAGCTTCTTGATGAAGACGGAGTGGACAGTGGTAGAGGTCGGAATCATTCTCGCTGCACGAGGAATATAGGATGCCGAGGTAGGATCATCAGGTGGCAAGTGTGAGGCAAGGCCATGTATGGATGTAGGTGGTGAACGGTGCGAGACCAATCGAGCAGGATGATCCGTGTTGGAGGTCATCATGTACGATCACAAGAGTATGATAACGAGAAATACTGAACTGAAGCCAAAAGGTCGTGGGGAAGGTCAATGATGAAGGAATAAATAACGAATATCACCCAATGGAAAACGAGAAAAGGATGACACAAGGGAAAATCAGAACCGGGGTGGTGGACATCATAACGAATGTTGGTCTTTTCCCTCATAGACATGAGCCGTGCCAAGATCCATCAAGACAGCTAATCACTCAGCGGCTTTAGTGTATCGGGTGGCCGTGACGAATGGATGCCCACGTGGAATCACTTGAACATGTACAGCAAAGCCGGTGTCTTGTGCATCTGGATGGGGTGTCAGCAGCAATGGTGAACACTCACGAGTCGTGAAGGCATCGAGATGTTGATGAGTTTTCCATCTCGGGTAGAACCAATTCAAAACATCCAGAAGAGAATGAGGAAGGTCGTCAAGCATCTGAGCTCCTTGATCGGTGTCAATCATCATGTAGAACTCCGACGCTGGTAGGTGTATGGACCAGCGTTGTAGCAACGTGTCGGTG